>JFFI01001813.1:0-46879 GCA_001563125.1 Colletotrichum salicis
GTTCGAACCAACTACCCTGTGATAGGAATACCAACACCTACAAACTGGGTCGCTCCTTCCCTCCCTCACCCTTCCTTGGAAGTATGTCCTGCTCTTCCCGTCTCAGAACTCCGAATCAAAGCTTTTACAAACAAACCATCCAACCCAACTCCTAGTAACGGAGTTCTCACTTCCAAGCAAGCAACACTTCGATAGCTCCACAAGCAATCATATCTCACCTTCGAGTTGAAGCAAGCTCGAACCCACGCGTAAGTCTGGGCCCTGATCCATCAGAATCTTATACTCTTATTCGTTCTGAGCTAATGATCATCATAGAATGGCACCATCCCTTGAACAAAGCGTTATTGAGGCACTCGAGAAGTGCTCCACTGACATAGATACCCCTTTCGACGAAGTCTTGCGCGCCGCGCTGAAGGTAACCCAAAAGATGCTAGAACAAGCCGATCCTACTGAAACCGCTGCCCCAGTTGCTCCAGTTGTAACATCGCGCCCTCCCGTCGGTCAGAGTGCTCTCCTAGCCTCCGTCTCAGCTCCGGAGCCTGCTCGTGCTCAACCGGCGGCTTCAGTCGCTCCTGCTAGACCCGCTACGCTTGCTGCCCGTCGAGTCCTACGCGCCGCACTTCCCTTGGCGATGGCTTCTGCTCGCAAGCAGGCTGCCCGCGATAGCGTTTCGCCGACTCCTACAGTTGGCAAGGTAGATGATGACAGGGATGAGTTCGCCTGCGAGTTCGCTGGCTGTGGTCGCTCTTATGAGCACAAGGGCTCTCGCACTCGTGTACGTTTCTTCCGAAACCAATGAGATCTTTGCTGACTTTCTTCGGTGCAGCATTACAAGGTCAACCATGGCGGTCGGCGTCCTAGATCGACTTAAGAGACTCGTCCGACTTGGAATGAGGGATGGTCTACAGTTTCAGCGTTCGTTTAGGAGAAGACATAGTCGCATGGAGACCTCGAGAGGTAAGTACGCTCTAAAATGTCACTCAAGTCCGAGAACTGACTCTAATTGTGAAGTCATACGTCGAGTTTCACCTTTTCATATTCATTCTAGACCTCAAGCAACTCAATAAAACCTCGTTTTAATGCGCGTTCTCTCTCTGCACTTCTATATCATTGGAGCTTTGTATGATTTCAACGTTCCTCCATCATGGAAAAATTGAGTTCTTCCGCCCCGGGCCGTCCACGATACAGACTCCTCCTTTCCTCGTGGTTTTGGGGTGATGGGATCATTCGTGTACGTTGTTCAGAGTGGTCAACCACGTCAAATCAGCTGCGCGGCATGACTTTGGCAAACTACCTTACTCAGAATGGCATCATGTCACTGCAAAGTCCAAACGTTATACTTCGATATTATACAAATCGCAACAACTACAAGTTGCCAAGTAGTTTTTGTTTCGGGTCTTACATCAACTCTTGATAGGCAAAGTCCATATATACGGAGAAGACATCTGTTCTCAAATCAGGGGCAGGAGAAGGAAGCTCATCTGAACACGAGAGTGGACCGGCTGCCCAAGAGAGCTCGTGAATCACTCAACGGGGACAAGGCTGCCCCAGCCCCCTGATCCGGAGTGTATTCACGACGCCTACACAGTGTCAACATGAATATGCTGAGGGCATCGCCTTCATTCCTGGAAACGAAGGCTGCAATCAGAATTATCACTTCAAGGCTGCACCTTCCACACTCTTTGTTGTTGTGTTTTTTGCCTCTCCGCCTATCCATCCGTCTTTCGTCAGATTTTTCTCCTTCGTCTCACCTCTCCCACATTGTTTTCAAGTCAACCCACTCACTCAAACCACCTTCCCCGGCACGACGACTTGACACTTTCTTCATCATTCCATCAAGAAAGTCCCTTACGGTTATCTGTGCCTGAGATTTCATCGCGTGAGTATAAGCATCTACTGGTACAAGACGCAGCCAAAATGACGAAATGGTGATTAAGGATGGAGGACTGGCTGGAGGACACTGTCCTCGATGCCCTTGAGCAGGTCGCCGCAGGAACAAACCAGACCATGGTTGATGTTCTTGTCGCTGTCCAGGGAGTCATTGACAATTACGACTATGGTGACTCACTGGACACCAATCCCGCTGTCGCCGACATTGGATCCTACGCCAGAGGATTGAACCAGCTCAGTGCTAATAACCTTGCAAATCTTCCCGCACCTACTGCCACGGGCTTGACTGGCCACAACGCCAACACCCCCAACATCAATGAAGTTGTATCTCATGGCGTCCCTATGCCTCAAGTCGTAGCGGCAACTCTAGGCAGCTGCTATCCTCAACAGCTTCATGGCAACGAACATCCCGCTTCTGGCACCGGCGCAAACAACCCAGCCGCAGCTTCTTTCAACAGCCAGCTCATCGAAAGCCAGGAGGCCCAGGTCAATGGCGAGTTAGCTCAGGTACACCAAGTCCAGATAGGCTCTGCCATTGCCCAGGCGTCGGGAGGCACCGCGGGTGGTTCTGCCCCGAGTGATTCTGACACTGAAGTGCCTCAGACCTAGTACGTCTGTGAAGTTCGAGGATGCAGCCGCCGATTCAAGCACAAGAGCTCACGCACTCGCGTAAGTCACTCTTTGCAGATTGTTCACCCATGAGATTATTGCTAACTTCACACAAGCACTGCAAGAAGGACCACTCCGCTAGAAACTAAGTCCGGGTGTGATTCTTTTCGTGAACATAGGGAGCGCTTGGTACTTGGATGGCGGATCTGGGAGCTGAATTCTGGGTAGCCACTAGCCCGGCCTAGAAGGCGGACAAGGCAGCCGGGAGATATCTTCCTTGAATTGCAGGAAGCTGCTAGAAATAGCTCTGCCCAGCAAGGGCATCTCATGTGGTGGTGGTGGCGGCGGTGGTGGTGGTTGGATAATAGTTCCACTATTTGGAAGATCCATATCTTGAACCCTGAGTTCTTTGTTCATCCCCCAAGCTTGGATTTCTGGCTTCACACCGGCAGCACGTTCCTTCACCATAGACTATGACATTGAAGAGAAGATTTTCACCGCTTTTGATTGTTACCTTCCATCATGTTCTTGAACCTTAACGAGGCTTTATATACCAGAGCTTCAGGCGACGACTGAGGGCTAGGAAGAGTAGACTGAAATCAAGGTAGCTACTATAGCTTGGTCTTCGCGCACCGTGGCCGTCGATCCTTTCGGGCTTGCCAGCCGTATTGTCCAAGATATTAGTCGATGAATATTGCCTTTAACCTGCCTCATTGGCATATACAAGTTCAGAGGTTCTTCCTGCTCCATTCTCCACTGACTCACCTCATAATATCTAAATCCGCCTTCATGACAACATGTTTGCAGACTGTGGCTGATCATCTCTGTGTCGACCAGGCTGTGGCTGAGACCTAATCACCTTCCTATCTCAACTTCCGCTTCCAGCTGGCCTCCTCTGGTAGCTCCTGCACTTTTATTCTGTCACTTCTCATCACCCCTCTTCCACCACTTTCATCAGGAGCTTCGGGATTCTTCACGCCATCATTATCGTCTGAAATCGTTTCTCTACTCACCATCGCATCTTTGTCCGGTCATCGAGATAATTCCTTTGATTATGGCCTTGGCACTTTCCCAGGATTTGTCAATCCCTCTGGTTTGCTCCAGCTCATATCCATAATCCGCCGTTCTTTAATGCCCACACACATCAGGCAGTTACGAGCACTATCACCAGCCCCCCTGAGCCGTCCACAAAAAGATAACTCATACTCAGGATGCTCCCTTGATCCGTTTTTTCATCCAACTAACCGACAAAAAATAGATGAATCCGCCTGAAATCTCAAAGCTAGCCGATGATGTCCTCTCCGCTCCCTTGAGCAATGGCAGGGTGACTTTCGGCGCACCCCGATAACGTCACTTGCATCAGCGAAGCATCCTGCTATTCCTACCCTTGGACCCAAATGCAAGACCAAATTGCCTGGCATCTGGCCTCCCAGAATTTCCTTACTTGGAACTGGATCACAAAGAAACGGCTGGTTGGTGGACAATATGGTGAGTAAATTCCACGTCACCTGGCTGCCTTCAAGCGCTCTTCCCTTTCCCTCAGTTCGTCTTGGACAACAGGTGGCAAAAATGAACAACATTTCATGATTGCTTTCGTATAACAAGACCACCTACCTTATGCTGTGTACTATCCCCGGAGCACATCCAGCGGTAACCATTCTCAACTTAATAGGACCCGGCCCGCGATTTCACTGTTGCGGGGTCTGGGGCTGTTTGAGTCAATCATAAGTCTCAAGCAGTCCCATAGAGCAGGTCGTGCAGTACTTCAAGACCGGCCCGCCCATCGAATCAACTAGATTGGCATTCTTTTGAAGTCTAAGTGGAACGAATAACACCCTGCTCAGCCCGGAACTTAAAATCGCGAGCGAGAAGTACTGCCCCCAGTCTCAGGATGATCATATGGAGAAGAAGGCAGAATTTACCTAAGAACCAGCAAGCTGTTGTTCTCGACATCAAAATTCAACAATACCATGGTGACTTTCTGAACCTCATAAATCAACAGCAATAACAAGGTGGCTTTAGAGGGTCAATATAGCCTCACTTGATTCGTCAAGGCAACCACTGGTTCTGACTCGGCCGGCGCTGCTGCCACTTCCAGGCTTGTTGCTCATGCTCCCGGACAAAGACGTTCTTCCACAGAGTCTCAGCGATGAATTCCAGCCACAGATTCAACTCAGCACTAAGCATTTCCCGCTTCCTATCATCAAAGACCTACCTTAAGTAGCTGCCTGTAAATCAAAGCACCCACTTCCTGGCCCCCCCCACTTCCTGGCCACCCAAAAATCCCTCAACACCATGATTACCCCCCAACCTCCTCCATTCACAACATTTTCAAACCTCATCCAAATCACTTCACTTTTTGCAGACGCCCTCCTCTATACCTTATGGCTCAGTATTCTGAAGATGAGCTTAATCAAGCGCTGGAGGCTATTAGTAATGGGCTTAGCCTACGGAAGGCAGCATTACAGTATGGCATACCAAGGTCAACACTCCAGCTTCGATTGCGAGGCAGCCAGTCAAGGAAGGTTGCCTTTTCTGATCTCCAGAAGCTCTCCCCTAGTCAGGAGGCTAAGCTGGCTGAATGGGTGCGAATCCAGCATGCCCTTGGGCTCCCTCCAACCCATCAGCAAGTGAAGCAATTCGCAGGGCGAATCCTCCATGCCATGGGTGACGCCCAACCTATAGGAAGGGGCTGGATCCAGGCCTTTATAAGGAGAAATCCATCAGTCAAGGTCCAGAGAAGTCGCCCTATTGATTCTAGACGTGTTAATGGGGCATCTACTAAGGTTATCAGGGACTAGTTTAAGTATCTCGCTATACCAGAGATCATCAGCATTAAACCAACTAACAGATACAACATAGATAAGACTAGTATCCTTAAGGGGCAAGGCTCTAATAGGCTGGTGCTGGGGATGTCTGAGACGAAGTCTGTTCGCAAGAAATAGCCTAGATCAAGGGCATAGGTGTCTATTATTGAGTGTATCTCAGCCTTAGGCTACAGACTTTATCCCCTTATTATATATAAGGGTAAGACAGTCCAGCAGTAGTAGTTTCCTCTGGATCTTGGCTCTTATGAAGGCTGGCAGTTCACAGCAATAGAGAATAGATAGACTATAGATGCCACTGCAGTTGAATGGCTGTAGAAGGTCTTTATCCCTCAGACCCTCCCTCAGGGCAAGGAGGAGGCCAGACTGCTGATTATGGATGGGCATGGGAGCCACACAACGACTGACTTTATATGGTTATGTTATATAAACAACATCCATCTACTGTTCTTACCGCCACACACCTCCCATGTCCTCCAGCCACTTGACCAGTCAGTCTTCAGCCCTGTGAAGGCAGCCTATAGGAAGGAGCTTGGATACCTTAGTCAGTGGAATGATTCTACTGTTATAGGCAAGAGAAACTTTATAGGCTGTTATCAGAGGGCTCGCCTGGCTGGCTTGACGATGCAGAACATTAAAAGTGGCTGGAAATACACTGGCCTATGGCCTGTCTCTATGGCTAAGCCCCTTATGAGCCCTTTATTGCTCCCATCAACACCAGGGCCATCAGATCAGGGCTCTAAAGGGCAGTCTAAGGGCAGCCAAGGGCAGGCTGGAAGTAAAGAAGCTGAAGGATAGGTATCTGCGTCGTCTACAGTGGCATGGTCAACGCCAAGGAAGATGCAGGATCTGGCTGGGCAGTTGAAGCTATTCACAGAGCTGGAAAATAACGCTAGTACTCAACGCCTCCTTTTCATGAAAGTGAAAAAAGGCTTCAGAGAGCAGGCCTTTGAGCTGGCAACTGCCCAGCAGAAGCTGGAGCTTCTGCAAGCCCAAGTTGCCAATACTGCAGTAAGGAAAAGGAAGGCAGTCCAGCTGGATCCTAATACTAAGTTTGCCATCATCAAGGACATCCAGGAGGCGCAAATTAAGGCTGGAGAAAAAGAGGATAACGCAGCTGAATCCAGCGACTCTGATTTACCTAGTGAAGCTGGCAGCTGTATTGTAGTGGCATCTAGTTGAGGGCAGTAATCAATTGAACATACTGGTGTTGGTGGGAATACCCTCATTTTAAGGTGGCCAGGAAGTGGGGGGGGCCAGGAAGTGGGTGCTTTGACTTACGGCAAATCTGTTGCGGAAAGCAAGGGGCCGGACAAGGCAATTCGGACAAGCAGTCAATGCAGCAGACTCAGTCGGTAAGCACCCATACCATCATCCACTCACTCATGAGGAAACCAACTGACACGTTAGGTCTATGGAAAGGGTTACGAAATTGTTCGAGTATCGTCACCACGGGCCCTTATTCGATTTTGTTGTCTATTATTGCTGATTGCTCGGGCGTAAGGCGGTAAAAGAAAAAAGAGAAAAACGACAAGCCCTTAACTGCGCCCCTCTGCTAGACTTGGGAGTCACCGACAACCGTTCCGCCGTCCCAGATTTGCCCTCTTCAAATGTTGCTTCTTACTCGGTGCGGGCTCTGTACCTGCCGGGCTGTACCCGATTACAGATGCTACAGCTCGCTTCCTTCTCCATACACATCTCACTCTGTGCCGCAATACCTATCCGCACGCAGTGGCGATGGCGGCCTCGGCGCTGGAAAGACATCCAACACGGTGCCAATTGTCAGCGAGACCGCTCATCCAAACAAAGGGGCTCACCCCAGCATCCCCTTCGATCAAAATAGTGACAATTATCAACATGGCGATTCTTCCAACCTCGAAGTCTACTTGCAGATCGGCGACACCACGCACCCTTCAAAAACTATGAGCCAAATCATTTTTTGGGGTGCTCAAAAGGACCATGGTTGTTGGGTTCTCGAAAAGTGGAAACAAGTTGTCCATAAGATAACCATTCCGCTGTGTTTAGTATCCCTTTATTCCAAATTTAGATGATCCGAGTCAGGTTGAAAGACTACTCTCCTTTTTCAAAGGAAATCAATTTATTGTTTCGATTCACTCTTGCCGAAGCTGAATGCTATCAACGTCGAACCATTCCACCCTGCACTCAGTCAAGAGATTGTTAAATATTTCGATGTTTACCACGAGATCAAATTGGACTTCACTCTCCAGTCTTCACTTCTCCATCTCAAAAAGCATCCATCGAAGCTTTCATTCTACATAGCCTTTTCAGTCTCACAAATAACCATCAACGAACTTGCCTCTGGTAGGCACACTCAACTCAAGGTTTTATCGGTCCCAGCCATACTTTATCTGTCCTGCAACTGCTGAATCCACACTCAATTTCATCGCCGTTGCATCTTTGATTAGAAAAGAGCTCGTTTCCGGATCACAGTTTGCATCTAATTCCCTCTTCTAAATACTTATCACCTATCTTCAACATGTCTTTCTCTATCCGCCATTATCTTGCCGCTGGCATCCGTGGCATGCGCGTGGCCACTGGCATATCATACGACGACATCTTTGATCAAATGTTCCAAGCTCTCAACGTTCTCCATCAGCAAGCCGCCCAAAATGGAGACATTCAGCCTTACGGCAAAGACTATGGTCCAGACGACATCTATGGCCCGCCTAGTCCCGAGTATATCAACCTCACCGGTGTCCCCGGCCAATCCTCACGCAGCCATGCTGTGAACACCAACAACAACCCTGGCCCAGCCCAACCAGGAAATCAGGTTCATATGCCTATTCGCCTCAGTGCAATTCCTCAACCCTCTACAGCCCCCCAGCTCAGTGCAGCTCCACCGCCCGCTGCAGTTGTCCAGCCCACTGTTTACCC
This sequence comes from Colletotrichum salicis, assembly GCA_001563125.1. NCBI lineage: Eukaryota > Fungi > Ascomycota > Sordariomycetes > Glomerellales > Glomerellaceae > Colletotrichum > Colletotrichum salicis. Next base: position 8,220 of record JFFI01001813.1, read on the forward strand.
TACTGACCCTAATGCCCCTATTCCGGCTATTCATCGTCCCCCACTTGAACCTGTCATGAACCCTTTCACGTCAATGCCGAGAAAGAAGGGCGACAAAGGAGATAATCTGTGGCCCTGTGAGTACGTCGGCTGCGATTCTTCGTACACCCTCCGTTATACCGTCATTGAGGAAAGTTTTAGTAACTATTACTTTTTTTCTTTTTTTTTTTGAGATCAAATGCTGACCTGAGATTCCAATAGCACATGGTGACTATGCACGGTATGCCAACAAAACCCAAGAGACTCCAACGACCCAGAAATCCTGCCGACGCTACCGCGTCTAGCACTGAACAGGCGCAGGCTAGTTCCTCTTCTTCTGCCCCTCAGACACAGCAGGCCGGTCCCTCGGGGCCCTCCACTCAGGATGATGGGGATGTAGACATGGAGGAGTAAATTCTCTAGCTTTTGGTTTTTTCGACTTGACGACTTTTACTCGCTCTTGATACGCAATGCTTCATCTTTTTTTCTAGTTAGTTCAACCAAGGTGCAATTTCTTGGACGCTGTAATATGTTTTGTGGTGGCAGTTTCTTGAATTATTCTCATCATACTACCTAAGTAGTTTGACAAAGACATTTGTCCATCTATCCTTGACCTTGCTTCTCATAATTTCATCATCGGCCTGGGGGCTGGATCTCGCACTTAGACGACCATTGCTTCAACATTTGAAGGACAGGTGTGGTATGCTCTCTAGACTTTATCCAGGGTGGCCTAGTCATATCATATCAGACTGGGATAGATCGCACCTAGCTAATCTATGCATTCTCCTTGATGAACGGTTTTGCGTTGACGCTCAGGTAGAGCGACAGCGAATGATCATCGTCAGGCTGAAAGCAGGCATTAGAGGTTGAGAAGGACGATCTTAGCCAACTATGAGAAGACATCGATAGTTTACAGGACAATTGAAAACGACACATGAATCTCGGTTGTCCAACTTTACATTCAGCTACCGAGCATACCACGGAACGTTTCGGCAATGCCGAAATCTTCATTCGCCAGTTTGCTTCTGGCTCTGTTACATCTCCTCCAGTCATCCAAGGGTTTGCCTCGTTCTGTCGGACTTAGACTCAGTCATTGTGTCAGACCACCCACGATCCCAATTAGTCTTAGCTTCACACAGGTACTCTCAGATATCAATTTTGGTCAGGGGGTGGCGACTAAGCTATGAAGGGAAGTGTAGGAGTCTGGGTTCTTGCCGCCGCCCTACTGCCGACACTGCCTTTAAGAAGTGGCTGAGACAGGCTCAGGACTACTCCGAGGGGAAAAGAAGGGATTGAATATGATGACTTCTTCTACTTGCCCACTAGCCACAAGATTGTCCTAAAAGCTCAGTGCTGCGTCGTGAAAGGGGTCTCATATTGAGACCAACTACTTTTCGCGTTTCCCTTACTACACTGTCTCTGGAACAAGAATTGTTCAGTACTTGGTGGTGTAAAGAAGTCCTTAGACTACTATCGTTTCCTCTCAGTCTCAGTCCATTTTAACAAAGGCATTATCTTCTCTTAGTCTCACCAAATGTCAACAAAGGCGCAATTCTTCGGCCTCCAGCTCTGGGAATAACTCATAAGAGTGAGAGTTCAACTCAAGAAGTATGATATTATTCAATCAACACGTACTACATTCTCCGTCAAACCAGCACATGCCACTCAAAATTGACAAAACCAATCATGACTTTCGCTATCGAGAATTCTTTCGCTCTTGCAATCTTGGGAGAGCACAACCCAGACACCTCGACTACTAAAGACCTCATCTACAGAACAGACTTGGCATTCTGGAGGGTTAGCACTCGTATCCTCGAGGATAATACGAGTCTTCCCAGCGATAAAGCTGACGTCTTTGAGGGAATCTTCACCCTTTCCATGCTCGGCGAACGCGTCACCTCCGGCGTCGATGCCAACACTCTAGTTGCCTCGGCCACGCAAGTCTATCTCAGCATCCGTGGACGCCTAATCCGCGGCGAATGCATCCTTTCATCTGCCCAAAGCACCATGGGCACCAGCAGACCCGATCCATCTGTAATTGTCCTGTTCGGCCTCAAATCCGCGTTCGCTGCTACTGAATCGGACGTCGGCGAGTACCCGGACAACATCATCAACGGTGAGTATGAAGAGTATGATGAAGATGATGTTGAGGTGGGCTTACCTAACTCCGGTCGCGCCAAGAAGGGCAAGAGAGTACGAGAAGGATTCGATCCCTCTTCTCCTCTCGCCCCGACAACGAAGCGAGTACGGAAGGATAGAAGCGAAGGGATGTGAGTACTTATGCGATATTCTAGGCTGCACTTAGGACTATAATTGCAAGTCGACTCTTGACATCGTAAGTTTACATCCCTCTCTTGATATGATCATAGGCTGACAATCTGAACTGTAGCATAAGAGAGACACACACGGGATCCCCCGTTCCATTGATCTCGAGCGAATGCATTATGAAAGAGGAGCAGAATAATTAGAACGCTGTCACTGATCGGAGAGAAGTCGAAGACATGGTATAGATCTTATCCGAGAGGACAGGGGGACAAAGATGAACGGGTTTATGCCGTTGCAGATCAATTGCTGCTATTGTAGTTCTGAATCAAAGGGCAAAACAGGGCTGGCCCATCTCTGCCATCTACTCATTTTCATTCAAGCCAGTCTCCTTGGAGACTTTGCTGTCTACTTTGGTTCAGTAAGTATCTAGTGCACAATCGAGTTCTTACTTAATTCTCCTGCATCGTCCTCTTTCTGGAGCTCCAACAGCATGTGGGCCTATGCTGTGCATCTCAAGTTCTTATCTACTATCATAAGTATGCTCCTTACGGTTCAAGGCCTTGGATGGTGTAAAGATGAATGCATCAACCGCCAGATGCAGGATGTAAGTAAAGAAGACTTTCACAGAAGCATCTCAGGCAACAGGCTCTTACACACAGAGCAATTCGATGCATCTGGATGTGGCGGCAATGCCGATAAGGGCAATTAATGGTTTGCCTTTGTAATACTAGCAACCCCAGGGCCATGTTGTTGTCTGAAGGCTTGTGAATAATCGCATGCCTCTGGGTTATTCCGCCAGAATAATTTTCACCTTTCTTTCTCTCACTCTTTTAGGATTGGCGAGCGGTGTGAGCTTGCTCCAGCCTAGCTATAAAATTTCTTCTTCACGGACTCGGTAGTCAGTCACCTTGCTCTTTTCACATCCACCCACCTACTGGATGCCGGTCTCATTTTCATCACAACAAAACAGAACAGGCGCGTATGCTACCTTGTCCCCATTTTCTTTAATCAAATCTATTTTTTTTCCGCTCAGCTAACATATTATTCAAGAACGATGTCGTTCAATCTGGAACTTAACCTTGCACTTGCTATCCGCATGGAGCAAATGTCCACCGGCACGACTAACGAGGGCATTCGTCGTGCTACCGAGAACGCATTGCGAAATATCCAGCAGAGATTCGAAAACGGGAACTATACTCTCCCCAGAGCTACGAGGACCTTTGAGCGACAGCTCATCATGGCAATCCTTATGGAACAGGAAACCCGGAATCTCGGACTCAACGCGCTCATTATACGTACAACGACAGCCTGGGGTCGCATTTCGGCTCGCCTGAATCAAGGCCGTACCCCCTTTCCCGAGCCTTACCATGTCATCGCTGCAGATGGAGACGAAGACATCTCGATTCAGGAGCGTCTACGCAGAATGGGACTCGATCCCAAAAGCTTCGATCTCACCGGCTTCACCTCCAGGCTCCTAGATGACCCTGCCGACAGCAACAAGGATGGCACTGCCCAGCCTCACGCTGACATGAACACTGCTATTCGAACAAGCGGCATTATCTCTGGCCAAGCTACAGTCTTCGTTCCCGTTGTTGCTGCCCCTGCTGCCGTCGTCGGCCAGAGTGGCAAGGTCACCGCGTCTGGAAAGCCTCGGAACCGAAAGCGCGGCAAAGACATGTATGGGTGCAATGTCTGCAATCAGGCCAAGAAGTACACCTCTGCCTGTACTCTTTACAGAGTAAGCTTATCCAAGCCACAGTGGAAATCTATACGAGAAGCTAATATGAGTGGCACAGCACAAAAAGAAGAAGCACGGTATCCCCACGCCCGGAGATCTCTGCAAGGAGAGACAGCGTGCCCTGCAGGAAAGACAGGCCTCTCAAGCTGCCGCAGATCCAGATTCGTCCAATGGATCCGATGGAGCCAACGAAGCTGGCGACGAAGATGAGGAGATGGAGGACGGATTCGAGGATGAAGAGAGTAGATAATGACCAGACGAGGCAGGCCGTATAAGCTGACGTAACCTTCTGATGGCAGCTCAGGCCCGTAGACACCAATTCCATGCTTCTCTTCATCTTTTGAACTTCAAGTATGATACTCGTTTCCAGGATGGCTGCTGCTGGGTCCATGAGTACCTACCTACCTTATGGGATATACGTTCTACCAAGTTTTGAAGGGTACCTTAATTGGAGCTATCGCCCGAGAGAATGTAATTTGGTACGCTGTTATTTCGACTGGCCTAATGGTAGTGGTCCACGGGTAGGGAAGGGTCGTCCCACGAAGCCCCATGACCACTCTCGTTTTGCTCTCAAGCCAAGTGATAATTCACTCCTTTTTTCGATCATTTCATGTTGTTGAATATTCACCAGGAGCTCCTTCCTTCCCCACTTTCAATTAATGGGCAGTGAATATTTAATCACAACTACAAAATTCTCGGGCCCTGAGGTCGATTCACCTTTTCCACCTCCACCCACCTCAACATCGGCCTCCTTGACCTCCTGATTTCGTGTATACAACAACAAATTCAACAAAACCACCGCGTACGTGTTATCTTCAATAGTTTTCATCCTTATTGACTCGTTTCATCCCAGCTAATACTTAATTACAGAACGATGTCATACGAGCTCGAGTACAGTCTCGCACTGGCCATTGACAACGAGCAGGCCTCCGGCGCAAGTCAAGAGGCTGTTCTCAACAATGGGAGCATTTCTCTGACCAACATTCGCCGGAGTTTTGACGTTAGTAACTTTGAAATTCCGCGGGCAACTAGACTGCTAGAACGCCTCTTCACCCTGGCCATCCTTAGAGAACAGGCCAAGGGCAACATCGATATCCCATCGCTCATTACTCGAGTTACTAATACCTGGGAGCGAATTGCCGCTCGACTTGGACGAAACGAGACACCGTTTCTGAGCAACGGCAACGGGAACAGCAATGACAATGCAGATAGCAACGTCAATAGCGATACCAACACCAGTGGCAGCAGCAACGGCAATACCAACGATAAAGGTGCCCATGAGTCGCAGTCTGGCATGACTGATTCTACCGGATCAGGTGCAGCCATCGCTCAGGCTGTCGCTGTGTTAGCCCCTCCTGCCATGCCAGCAGTTGCTCTCAAGGCTACTGCGCCTGCCAGGCGACGGTATGACAGGAAGCGCAGCAAGGACCGGTATGGGTGTGAGCTCTGTGATCAACCCCGGCACTATACTTCGAAGTGTTCGCTAGATCGGATAAGTTAACTAGAGCGCCAGGCGTCATTGGAGGCAATTATAGGAGCTAACGTCGATGGAACAGCACAAGAAGAAGCATCACGGGTTCCGACCCCAGACGACCTCCGAAAGGAGAGAAAGCTGGCTGCGGAGGCGGCCCTTGCTGCCCAGGCTGAGGGAGACATAGATGATAGCGCCGAGGAGGCTGAAGTTGAAGCGATGAACGAAGACATTGACGAGGAAGGAAATATGGAGTGAATTGAGGTATCCTCCATCACACGAAGACCAGAATTATACCAATGCAAATGACTCTATGGGCACTGACTGGGACCTGACACTTGAACCTCGGTGATACTTCTCCAAATGCCTTTGTGACTGTCCCTTATTGGATGGGTAAGAATTGTACTCTCAACGTCCTGTGAATGAGTTGGCAGGTTCACATGTCGCAGGCTCCTTCCTCAATTTCTGTACCATCTGTCCCGCCTCATGGACCGATGCCCTTCAGCACCGGACAAGACGGAATTACAGGCCAGGACCTCTTTCTCTTTACAAAAGTTCTAGCTAACACGAAACAAAGGAAACAATTTCTCTCGGTCAAAGTATTTCCAACACTCAAAGCCACATCAATATCCCAGGCCTACAAAGCAAGAACAATGGCCGAAGAAGCCCGCCCCCCTTCCGGCGGATCCTCGCCGGCGTCCTTGTCCGATGATGAGACCGAGGGAACAATGGCAGCTTCGAGAGCTGTCTCCGAGATGGGTGTATCTTCGACCCTTCCCATGGATATTGACAGCCAACAACCTCATGCCCCACGCCGAACCATTTCCTGCCGTCACTTCTACTTCCCCATGCCACAGGAGCAGCATGAAGCAGAGCACCGCAAGCAGCCGGAGGATACTACCAAGGAAGTCGCGACCTACATCATCAACAACATCGCTCCCGAGAAGCGCACCGACGCCGTCAAGACTGTCGCCCGAGCCCTTGCACTCCGCCGTCTCAAGGAGCAAGCTCATCAGAAGAACCAGCGCAAAAAGGAGAAGGAGGCGGAGGCGAACGACCAGATGACGATCTCCAAGACAGCTTTAAAACTTCACATGGCACGAATCAAGGCGGCGCGGCAACTCTCCGCAAGCTGGATGGAGGATACGGTGGACTCGCTGGACAGGGAATCGATTCAGGCCCGCATCATCGACATGAGCTTGGAGGAGATTCACGATACGGCAGTGGCTTTTGAGAAGGGCAAAGATCCGGCTTTTTAGTACAGAGGAGAAATGGTCATGAACTATCTCGGGTACCAGCGAGCGAGTGGGCATACGACAGGGTATGGATTGCCAGCATTGCGTAATCAGTAGCTATCTCTTGCATTAGCCTACGATTCTGCAGCTCGTTGGACAGGTATCATCAAATTTAATTCGTGAGACCCAGAGCCGGTGTTGCCTACTTGCTTGATGCCTTCGAGTGACTGCTCATCGTCATCCGCCTCATCGCCGAAATCGAGGTGTGAAATTGCTATGTTCGCGAGGCATTCGCGATTCAACCCTTCTATTCCAGGCAGTCATAGACGGTAGGTAGAAAAGGGGAAACAGCGCACCTCCCACGGTGGGCATTTTCACCTTCCACCTGAAGGAACGAAGTAGAGGCCCGGCCCTTCCTTAGATAATTACCTCACATCTGCAGGTCACATAACCCGTCCTCAACTCACTGTCACTCTCCTTCTTCACCTTTCCACCTCACTCAACCATGTCAGGTTACCTTACTTACTCATTAAAAGACATTAACTGTTGTCGTGATTTTTACTGGTTTTGACAGAGGCCCTCTCGCCGCGCCTCTTTACCAAAGGCATTCATCTTTCCCTCCTCATCAGTTGTTTTGCTCTTCCCCTTCGACACTTCACACCACTAAAGCTTCCCGAGCTTCTTATCAGATCACGGAATAGGTACCGTGGTTCTCTCAATTTATCACAATCGTTGTCAAAATTTCTTTCTCTAACAACATAATTTCTTACAGGCTCAACCCTCCACCATTCTCCTGGAGACACAAATCTCTCAATACCTGAGCATCCCCTCCGCTGCGCGATCTTTAGTCTCCAGCAGGATTTCAATTCAACTCGTATAGCTTGGCCCTCTGGTCGTACTAAGATAGCAGAGATCGGCCCAACATGGCGAAGGATTCAATCATCTCGATCTTCTCCTCCCCCGAGGACGAAGCCGCGGTGGTTCAGCCGTTTCACAAACTGAGCTCGAGAGCTGGCATCGAGCTCTCTCCTTCCGTGGAGAGAAAGAAGAGAAAGAAGTCGAAGCTTGGAGATGAAACTCCAGAGTCTCCAAAGTCTTTTAAGAAGACCAAAATCAAGTTCCGCCCCTCGAGAAGCAAGCACCAGAAGAGGAACAGCCCCAAGCCCATGACACCGTCCCCACTCGCAATATACCCCCTAGCTCGTAGGCCCAGTCACAGCTTTATAAAGCGTTCGATCATCAATAACGAACGAAAGCCTACCGAGCCAGACGTTGAGGAGCCCCCGAAGTCTCCTACAAAGAATAGCGGAGACGAAGAGCCGCTTGTGACCGTCGAGGCAGGTGACACCGTCGAGGCAGATGACGCCAACTCAAAAGACAAGCCTATAGCTAGCACATCACTCGCAGGAAACTCGATCGCTGACCAGGCCTACGAGGTCCCCGAGCAGTTCATGAGAGACAACGCCAGTCCCAACCTCAGCACCCAGCTTGCCCAGAAACTCGAGCTATCCACCCATGTGCCTGGAAAAGAGACACTGACAGATGATGATAACTGCTACATCTCCAAGGCCGCCTTTAACCTCCTCACAAGCCGCCATGTGACCTTGCAGCACATGGTCATGACGTTCATCGACTCTGTGAACGACTTGCAGACCACAAGCAAGATTGACAGGGAGGTTCGCGACGGAATTCTTGCCGAGGCCAAGTCTCTCCAAATGGGTGTCAAGGCAGTTTCCAATGCTGCATTCCAGCTTCCGTACGCCAATCGAACTGGCGCCGCCGCCAGAGCAGCTGCAGACAAGACCCTTGCAACCATCGATAAGTTCAACGAGAAGAAGAGAATCAACGCTGCAGTCAAGGCCGCCGCCGCGGCGCAGCAGGCTGCGCAAGAGGAGGCAGAGATGGCAGACAACGACGGCTCTGAGGTTGAAGGCGACCCTGAGGATGAAGAGGAAGTGGTCGATATCGAGGAGCAGACGGCCGACATTGATGGGGAACCGATGAATGAGTCGGGAATAAATGGGCTAGCGGTCACCAAGCTTTGAGGCTTCAGACACACCTCTCCACGGATATCTTGGGGTGGCACCTGGGACACAAGGTCAGTAAGGATGGGCTAGTTTTGGAGCGCCTTGTTTCGAAAGTATTGATCGGGCACGGCGAGTTGTGGCATCCTGGATAAGTAATTCAGGATGTGTACTCTAGCCAGAAATATGACTTTGAGATTCACGAGACGCTTGCTCCGTTAAAATCCTATCCTCGTCTCCCAACGCGCCCCCCATCGCAGGAATCCCGTGTCAACTACAGGGAAGGCCAGAGACAGCAGACTAACTAATGTAACAGAATTTCAAGTCAACTGCTATTGTTGACCATGACCACAGAATCCTCAATCGCCCTCTTTAGCTTATCCCTCGGAAAACCCGGTCCTTTCATGAGACACACTGCACATCTCGATAAGTTCGCAATGAGCAGCGTAATATTCAAATGCACCGTAAACGCCTTCTTTGACCGCCTCTGTAATGTTTGCGAGAAACAACCCACAAAACTCCAGCTCTCCGATGCCAAAGACCGTTTCTTACCCGAGGCTAACTTCAATGGCCCACTTAACGTCAGCTCCAACGTTTCCTTGTCCACGACCCGAGCACCCAAAGCAACAAGCTGCCTCTCAACACCAGCAACACTAAGAAACCGCGTCTGTCGAGCATCCGCCAGCGCAGTCTTCTCGAAAAGGTCAAAGTTCTCTGGCGACAGGTCCTCGGAACTGAATTCGTCGCCGTACCACCGTCCACCCATGGGTAGCTCCGCAGCTTGTTGGAGCTCGTGCTGACCTGGTCCAACAAGCCACCTCATCTTTGTGATCAAATCGTCTCTTTCGCGGTATTTGAGTGTTGAGCTGAAGATGCGAGGTTTTTCCCCGTGGGGGATGGGTGAATCGAGGGACTTGCTGAGGACGAGGTATCCTATGGTGAAGCACGTGTGCGTGAGGCGGAAACTGAACGAGTCTGGACTGAGAGAGGTTGTTGAGCCGCAACGGAAGGTCCCGAGGGTTGGGGGTAGTGAGGTTGGGCGGCAGGCTAGGGATGTTAGGTGAGAGAGGATTTGGTCGTCTGGTGTGAGGGTTGGGGGTTCTAGTGCTGGGATGTTTGCCTGCGGACACGACGCCACGTGGGATGTGTCGTCTTTAGCAACGGCATCCTTCTCTTGCATACCCGGAGCAGTATCGTTCTTCGGAGAGGGACTAGGTACCGAGGTACGTTTTGTTTCTCTGAGCTTCCTCTTCCTCCTCCTCGGTAGTTCATCCTCCAACGCCACGGCATCGTCTGCAAGTGCCAACACGTGCGCCACCATCTCCTGGATACGCTTCAAGACTCCCATCTCCTGCTTCAGCGCTTCGATATCGAGTATCCAGTCCACTAGCTCGACGACAGCGGAGCTCATCTTGGCGACAGTGGTCTCCAGGTGCTGCAGGCGGTGTGCCTGGATCTCCTCTGCCGCCTGCTTGCGCTTGCGGAAAACTTTTTGCGCTTCGCGGTTACGTTCTCGGCGGATCTGAGGTGCTACGTTAGTCGGGATGCGCCAATGACATAAAACAACTCGGACTCGGAGACTACGAAGCTGACTTGAAGTTCCTGATCAGGGGAAGTCGACCGCGAAACACGGTCGCTCGCTGTTTTACTCGGCTGTGGTTCAGGAGACATGGATACGGCGTCGATGTTCGATTGAGCGGAAGATATAGTAACTACATAAGGTTTGATGTCCCTATTTCACGAAATGATGTAATTGTGGCCGCCTCATGGATGATTCGAAAGTTGCATGAAATTAAGTCTGGAAAACATGGACTTGAGGTTTTTGGAGTGGCAGCTTAAGTGAGATGACAACAAAGGGGGACCTCGGAAGTCCCTCCGACTCCTTCGGCAGCGGCTTTATGACATAAAAGTCCCCGGGGCCTGTCAGATTTTAGTCTAGCATCTCAAGCCACCGCAATATCTCATAAATCCCGCTAGCTTGACTTAAACGCCCTTCCAGGCTTCCACGGCACGGCGCTAGGACTTTAAGAATCCTTCGAAACAACATCTAAAGAATCTGAGAATAGCAACAGCGAGGTGCAGTTATGTGCAGATCACTCAAGATGCTCACTTTGAGCAGGTTGCCGAGGTGCCTCGGCTCATCTAGAAGTACACGGTTGTTGTCGAACGGTCGATGTGTGAAGTCGCCCATCATACTACTTGGGTTCTTTTGTGTTAGGCTTCATTACCACTGCGTTTAGGGGTCACCTTACTGTGTGGTGCGCTAACATGATGCCTGTGGAGTTTCCCACGTATCAACGATTGACTTCTAGTTCTTACTGCGTCGCGTCGGACATCTCCAAGAACGGAATCCGCATCAACTGAGATTCTAGGCCCGGGATTGCACCAGCTTAAGTTCCAGTCCAAAAGACCGGAAGCTGCCTTGACGTTATCACGTAAACCGGGTTGCGCATTGATGTTGGAGTTTCGAAGGGCGTGAGACGTTGAAGAAGGATGTTAATTGAAATAGACTATAAGAAGAATTCAGCATGGCACTTGTGTCCTATTTGATTCTAACCATCAACTACTTAACTTTCATCATTACTTTGAGAGACAGGTAGCACCTTCAACATGGCAAACCCCGGTGAAGAATACAAGACTGCCTCTTCCCAAGGCATGGCGGCATACGCTGCGCCTTCGCTTTTCCAGCCTCATAAGGCGCGTCAAGCAATTCGAGACGCTCACGCAAAGAAGATCCCGCCACTCCTTTGTTACTATGCAGGGTTGAGTTCCATTCCTATTACCCGGTACTTGGCACCCACGGGCTTCGATGCCGTGTGGATTGATTGGGAGCATACTCCATGCAACACGGAAACCATGACGACGGTATGTTTGAGTTGCAGCCCTCCACTATCTGGAAGATTGTTCTGACGCCCCTTAGATGGTTCACGAGGCTTCTTTCATGAGCCAAGGCCGCACCATTCCATTCGTTCGGTATGTCTAGTTGAGACTTCTTCGGAGTCTTATACTGATCTTCACCGGGCAGCCTCCCTGGTCACGACCACGCTGCTGTTGGGTATACTCTGGATGCCGGCGCCAGTATCGTCATCCCTCAGGTCGAAACGGTTGAGCAGGCAAAACATGCTATATTCGCCGCGAAGTTCGGCACAGTGCAGGAAGGCACACGATCTCTCCCGCCTTTCCGTCTCGTGCCCGGTCTCACCGATACGCCATACGACCACCGCGACCTGCACAAGTGTCTCAACGATCAGGCCGCCATTATGGTCCAGATCGAATCAGAACAAGCCGTCAAGAACCTCGACGAGATTCTGACCGCGTGTGGTTCTGACATTGACATAGTCTGGTTTGGCACCCTTGATGCCCGAGTCAGTATGAACCTCGAAGCGAAAATGGGAGGCATAGGTGCTTCTGAGCCGGGATGGGTTCAAGTGTCGAAGCTGTTCTTCGATACCATCGATAAGCACGATAAACCCTACGCGGGCTTTGCGTTCGGTGGTCCTCCTTATGGGAGTCCCGAAGTACTCAAGAAAGCTGCAGAGCGAATGAGTCTGGTTATGGTCTCGGCCGATGTGGTTCACTTGGGTGCTATGGCGCAGGACTTGCAGCAGGCAAGGGAACTGATTGGAAAGACCAGATAGGTGTACGTGGAAGAAAACCGAGTAGGGAGTGCACCGAGTTATGGGTTTACAACGGAAGAGGGCATGTTTGGATTGAAGAGACTGGGTTTTGAAAATCAAATATGCTGGTATTAATGCATGTATTAGTCCTGCTACTGCCTTATGCCTCGTTTTCATCGTATGCTGTGACTAAATCTCTAGCAGTTGGCAACAACATCCTGGCCAGCCTTGACAGACTTGTCAAGTCCGGCTTGCGCATCAGCGACAGCTTGGTCGCTCCTACATGTAGTGTTAGCCATCGCAATTCTGAACTTGCATTCGACGAGGAAAGGGCACTTACGCATCACCGCCAGAAAGAGCGGTGCCAGCCGCAGCCAGGCCAGCTGCGACCTCGTCACGGCTAGCCGCGGGTGGTGCATCGCCGCTGACAATGGACTTTGCAATTTGTGAGATGCCGCCTCGTGCTTGTTGGAGGCCAGCGTTGGCAGCGTCCCCAACTGTTGTGTCGGTGATTTGGGAGACGGCGTCTTCGGTGTTGCCGAGGGCGCCTAGGATCTGGAGTCGTGCGACGTTGCATGAGAGGCTGCCGAGGTTTCCGAGAAGCTGACGTCTTTCGATGCTTCCTAAAGGCGGTAATCTGATTAGAAAAGGCTTGGATGGCTGTAGGTTTTGGAAGATGGTATTACTCACTTGCGCTGGTGAGAGTGGCGCTGGTGGCCATCAGGAAAGTGACGAGAACTTGTTGGGCGTACATTTTGGATGAATTGGGATGAATAAAATGGGTATCTTGACAGAAAACGTGAAAGAAAGTGAACACAGAGTACTTTGAATAAGCTTATATAAAGACGACACCAGGTCTCAAGAAGAAAAGTTGCTGTATCGGATGGCAGTTTCGTTGTTGATGAGTTGAAACCTAGTGACAAGAGCTGACAGCGACGCGACAGGTGCCATCTTATAGTTGAGTTGACAGAAGCGCTGCATCGTGTGGCCTGAGATGATGCGATAACCGCCTTGGAAGGCCTGAAAGATGGCTGAGCACCTATGCCACTTGGGCATGACCGGTTTCGAAGATCGAACGAAGTTTCAAAACATGGGAATGAAGCGACCCTGCGAGCTCCTCGGATGAACCCCCTGTTCTCCTTGGCCAGGGTCTCTGGTGTATTTGGTGGGGATGCCAGGGAGGATGAACTCCAAAATCCCACGCTTGGGAACCATCGCCAATTCGATTCGTCGGGGGGGAGTATTTGAACCTCCTTGAAGATCAAACCACCTGGCGGGGGATATGCAGCCAAAGGAATATCGCGATTGGTTGCTCATCTTCTCTTCAGGGGATATGATCTCCGGATCCGACACTCTTCCATGGACGGCGAAACTGAATTTCACATTATAAATCCAGATGTTAAGGCCCATGAAGTCGCTTCGGTTTCCCACGTCAAATAATAGCATTCGCTTGTTAGCGCGTTTTACCTAGTCTTATAGAGCACCTCTTAAGCTCAAGACTGATCGCTGCTGGTTAAAGAGTCTTCCCCATTTTAAGATTGGGCTCTTGTGGACACTCTTCTTTCAACCTAAACTTCTGCACTGCTGCTGCTAGAAATATGGTCGACAAACTGTCAGATGCTTTTAGTGACACTCCAAAGAGCACAGTAGTATTGAGCAACGACTTCGATAGCCTTTTGCGATGGAGACAAAGCATCTTCAATATCTTCCAATTACTTCGCTGCTGTTGATGAAATGATGCACATAAGATGCTCTCAGCTCTTAGTGCTGGACTGAAGATCTGGCTTAGCTGCATGGAACCGAGCCAATCATGTTCCCTCCCAAGATAACAAATCATCTTCTCGAATGACTTGAGCTCAGCTGACGATCGCGACCCCAACCTTGGCATTCCACAACATCTTCCCCGACGCGCGCCTCCACCACGCAGCCGACTTAAGATGTGGCTTATTGACACAGATAGCCTCAAACTCATCGAGGTGCAGGGCGACCCCCAGGAAGAGTATGCGATATTGTCTCACACCTGGGGCAGCGACGAAGTCACGTTCCAAAGCTTCCAAGCCCTTGGTTTGGCCTCGGACACGGCACCCGGGCCGGGGTCGGGCTCCGCGGATGCGGCCGACCAGATCCGCTCCACCAACGGCTTCCGCAAGATACGAGATGCAGCAAATCTGGCCAAGAGGCATCGCCACCGCTTCCTCTGGGCCGATACGTGCTGCATAGACAAGACTAGCAGCGCCGAGTTGTCGGAATCCATCAACTCCATGTACCGTTGGTACGAGAAGGCCGCCATCTGTTACGCTTTCCTCTCTGACGTGGAACCTGTTTCCGTGCAGAGCCCGTTTGCCAAGGATTCAAGTTTTCAGAATAGCCGGTGGTTTACTCGAGGATGGACGCTGCAGGAACTCATCGCACCAAAGACTGTTGAGTTTTATGCTGGGGACTGGTCTTACGTCAACACGAAGCAGTCGAGAAATGTTTTTTGCCAACTGCTTGCCAGAATTACCGGCATTGACGAGCAGGTTCTCTCTGGCACATCTTTCTTGAGCGATATCAGCGTCGCAAATAAGATGCGATGGGCTGGACATCGGCAGACGACGCGCCCGGAAGACAAAGCATACTGCTTGATAGGACTGTTCAAGGTGAACATGCCGCTGCTCTATGGCGAAGGTGACAGAGCTTTCACCCGTCTACAAGAAGAGATTCTCAAAGAGAGCGATGACCAGTCTTTGTTTCTCTGGGGGATGCCGGCGGACATTCAGCCCGACTCGGACGACTTATTTGGCTTGCTTGCGCGTTCGCCAAGCTCGTTCTCAATGGTGGATTTTGACCATGTGCGACCTCTGCCCCCGTCGGAATCCCAAGATAGTGCGCCAACCAGTGTCACTAATCAAGGGCTCAGAACAAATATCCTTCTCATCCCACAACAGACAGATGGCGATGAGTACTATGCTCTTTTGGACTGCATAGTTTCCAAACCTGAATCTGTCACCGAGGAAATGAGCCCGTGCATCATTCTTCAGCGTCTTTGGAGTGACCAGTTTGCAAGGGTTGCTTCTGAAGAGGGCTCTGTAATTCTATTCCCTCTAGATCACTTCGATGACACTGAGGGAACGTACGAGAACATCTACGTCAAGGAGAATCCGTTCTACGCTCTTCCTGAACTGAGTGTCAGGACAAGGCTTGGGCCCAGCTCGAAGGATTCTGTTTCACACTTGGCCTTCACAATTCACGAAGCATATCCTCCGGAAAGATGGGATACCACTCTGTCCGTAATTCGGACCAAAGAACCACAGTCGAATCGCGCAATGGTCGTTTTGCGTTTCATGTCGCTTGAGCAGAGTCAGCGATCAGTTGTAGACGTTGCCATTGGGCTCCGTCGAGTCCGGAGACGGTGGGAAGTCTGTTATGAGAAGCACCCTTACACCGGTAACAGCCTCGAGTCTGTCTATCTGGAGTTTCCGGAAATTGCCACTGCTTCGGAAGGCGTTGCAGCGTACCAAAATTCCAAAGGCTTGGGGTTCATCACTATCGACGCCAAAGAGTTCCAAAGAAGAGGCCGACGTTTCATCCAGCTAGAGGTTTCTGGTACATCTGAACTCCTCTTTGCTCCAAGTGATGAGGGTACTCTACCAGGTATGGCTGGAAGGATACTAGAGCCGCCAGAGCCTGTGGTAATGTTTGACGAGGTCGGCGCCGTCACACGCTGTTGTTGCTACCAAGACAGGTTCACCCTTATGCTTTCTCCGACACTTTCGATACAGGGAGGGGTGAGAACCAAGATGGAAGTTAACATCGCTATCCGATTCGGCAATGAGCTTCACGCTGTCAAGATTGAGCAAAGTAAGCCGTACGCCGATTTGATTCGGGCTGTTCGGTCGCGAAATGATAGGAACGTCCAGTCTCTTGTAAAACAAAGAAGAGATATTCTTGAGCTGCAGACAGAAGAGTTTGACAATTTTAGAGCTATCCACTGGGCCGCAACTCTTGGTTCACTGTCAATGCTCAAGACGTTGATGAAGCTACGTGTGGATACCACAAGCCAAACCCGAAGTGGTTTTATGGCTATCCATCTCGCGGTACTGAACGGGCACTTCAACCTTGCTGCATATCTGTTAGAGGAAGAAAGAGAGTCAAATCTCAAGAAGAGACCTGATATTCTACAAGGGATCACGACAGAGGTCTTGCAAGCGGATGACGAGATCGAGTTTTACTCTGGGACAGACCCCGACATTCTACACAAGTTCACAACCAAAAGACTCGAGACAATTCTTCATCTCTTCTCCGCCTATGCGCCTGCAGGACTGGCAAATCACAGAATACGGAAGATCATTGATCTGATCAAAGAGGACTTCCTCGGTTCGCACTCTTTCCAACACATCAACGACCTGGGCGAACTTCCACTCCATCGGGCAGCAGCCACCGGCAACATGCAAGCGGTAGATGCATTGACCAAAGTGATGGGCACTACCAAGCACATTGACGCCAGAGACAATGCCGGACGATCTGTGCTCTTCCACGCCGCGTGCGGTGGCAGCAAGGAAGTCATCCGCGGCCTCGCCGACCTGGGTCCCTCGATAGACGTCGGCGACGACTACGGTCGCAGCCCGTTACACGCGGCGGTCATGGCCGACCAACCGTCAGCCGCCAACGCGCTTCTCAAGTTGGGGGCGAAAGCGGACAACGTCACCCATGCACTCGGGTTGACCCCCTTGCAATTCGCATGTCTTTATGGGTCTATCGGCTGCACCTACGAGCTCCTGAAGAGTGACGGATCAGGGCCAGCTGACTTTAATCGATGGTCCAGCGGCGAATACGCTTTCTTCCAGCCGATACATCTAGCTGTGGCTAATGACCACATTGAGATTGTAACTCGGCTTGTGATGCTGGGATGCGACTTAGAAGGCCGGTGCAACGGGTATTTGAAGCTTGAGAAAACTGATACTCCCGACGGCCGAGTGGGCAGATTGGTAAGGCTAGAATCACCGTTGACAGCTCTCGATCTAGCCATTGTTCTTGGCAGGAAGTATATGCTACCAGAGCTACAGCAGGCCAATGCTGCTCGTCGGTACGAATAGAGACTGCCTCGGAGTTTTCAGGCTTGAAGGAAGGACTAGCCGAGCCGTGAGATCATCTCAGACTTCGCGTGGGAGCATAGAAATATCAAGCGTATCTGACCGCAAATAGCCGGCCAGAGCAATACTTAAGAGTGGGTAAATGTTCATCCCAACGGCCTCTCAGGCTCTCAACAAACAGTACTCCGTACCATTATGGATATGAAGGTTCTCTGATGGTAGGAATAACGGAGCAAAAGTGCCCGGCGCAGCCGCCCATAGCCTCATTCGACAAATCTCAACCGATGTCTCATTGGCCGCCAACTTCATGACCAAGCGATTTGACATGGTCGCGGTACTCTTCGGATGCTGAATGGCATCAGGTTTTGCTGAAGAAGAGACCCTTCAGCCAACGACACAGCAAGACTACTACGAAAACTCCATTTCGCCCAGCCTTTTTCTCCACATAGTCCGCTTCAAGCTGCCCTGCCACCGTCATCATGCTCGCTTTCCAAGAAGCTCGCTTAACACTGCTGTTGCTACTTGAGGCAGACAAGTCCGGCTTGGCGGGTGGAATTTGAGTTCGCCAAAACATGCGGTATGAGGTATTTTACTAAAGAAAAACAGAAAATTTACACGATCTGCTTTGTCAGTTGCCCAATGCAATAGAGACCCTCGTGTTCAGCCTCCACTGCCCAGTATGCTTATATTGCGAGATCCACCAAACTGCAACCATCTTTCCCTCATACGGTTAGCTCTACCCAGTTTTGCGGAGTGCCAGTTTTCCAGTACCGAAATTGATGGACAAGTTTAGACGAGGATTATCAATCGCATCTTATCAATCTCATCGCTCGAATCATGTAAGTAGTTAATAGCTCTGTCCTGCTGCCCGACATCGTACGGTTCTCGGTTCTTCAGACTCTTGGTTGAGTGTCCTGTCCTTGCCTCTTTGAACTTCATCCCTCTCTTTTATCCACCATGAAGTTCATCACCTTGAGCTCGGCGCTCCTTGCGCTGAGCGAGACGGCAGCAGCCCGCCTGAGCCTCCGGAGCAACACCACGACTACCCGCAACACTACCTACGACTACATTGTCGCGGGCGGTGGTACTGCGGGTATCGTGGCCGCCGAGCGTCTCGCCAACTCGGGACGCAGCGTGCTCTTGATCGAGCGTGGCGGCACCTCCTTCTACATGACCGGCAACAACAAGACCATGCCGTGGAACAATACCGTCACCATGTACGATGTTCCCGGTATGGCCGACTTCACCGGTGCCTCGCCAGACCTGCAGTACTGCAGAGATCTCGCTATTGCCGCTGGATGTCTGCTCGGTGGCTCAACCATGCTCAACGCGCTCATGTACATCAAGCCTCGCTCGGCTGACTTCGCGACTTGGCCTGAGGAGTGGCACTGGGAGAATGGTGTCTCAGATGCCGCGGAGGAGTTCTACAAGCGTCTCCCCGGATCTATCCTGGCGTCGGAGAATGGCAAGCGTTACGACGACGGTGCCTTTGAGGTTATGTCCAAGTTCTTGGATGCTCATGGCTGGAGCGAGCAAGATGCTCTGAACGACCCTGAGTCCAAAGAGCTCATGTACTCGCACCCTGCGTGGTCGGTAAGTGACGACATTTCCAACCTACTCCTCATCGTGAAGGTTGCTAACACACCTATCCTAGATCGCTCACGGCCTGCGCGACAGCCCCGTCCGCGCCATCCTCCCTGATGCCGAAGCCCTCCCCAACTTCACCCTAGAACTTCACACCATGGTCCTCCGCGCCATCCGCGACGGCAGCCTCGTCACCGGCGTCGAAGTCGAGCACGACGGCGGAGCCCGCGAGATCATTCAGCTCAGCAAGGGTGGATCCCTCGTCCTCGCCGCCGGCTCCCACTCCACCCCTCGCGTCCTCTTCAACTCCGGCATCGGCCCCGCCAAGCAGATCGACATCGTCGCCTCCGGCACCACCAACATCCAGCTTCCGCCCAAGGAGCAGTGGATTGACCTTCCCGTCGGCGAGAACCTCAAGGACCACGGAATTGCGACCGTCACCTTCACCACCAAGGAGGAGCTCATTGCGCTTCCCAAGACTGCGTGGACTGACCCGGACCAAGAGACTGTTGACCTCTTTGCTCAAGGCAGCGGTCTCATGGCCCAGGCTGGACAGCGTCTTAACTTCTGGACCAGCGTGAACACTACCGACGGTGCTACTCGCCACGTTCAGGGTACTGTCCGTGCAGACAGCAACAACACCATTGGGGTCAAGGTCTACCTGACCCACGGCACCACCTCCACCGGTACCGTTGAGATCACGCCCAGCGGAGCGACCAACATGACCAAGAACCCCCTCATGCACACCGAAGGTGACAAGGAGGCCCTTATTACCTTCATCGACCAGCTCCTCCAGTGGGCCCGCGAGCCCAACAGCATCCTTACCGTCCCCGAGAACGCCACCGCGGAGGCTCTCGTGGCTGCCATCGGTGGTGGAAGCCATTACCTGGGCACCACTCAGATGGGTACCGCCAACGATGGCAAGAGCGTCGTCGACCCTGATACCAAGGTTTGGGGCACTGACAACCTCTTCGTTGTGGATGCTAGCATGCACCCCGAGGTTCCTACCGGTAACACACAGGCCCCCATCATGGTGGCTGCTGCTTATGCCGCCAAGAGAATCTTGGATCTTGGTCTCAACCTTGGCTGCTAGATTAACTCATGATCACCGAGTAAGGTGGCGATGGAGATTAAGTTTGGGATGTGATTCTCAATTGTACAAATAAACAACACATGGATAGCCAGTACTTGTAAAGTTTCAACGTTAATCCCGTAGAACATACTCTCCCTCACGTCCTCTTAGTACACAGACAGTACGTCATTGTAATATTGTTGGGATGGTTTGTGCCGTCATATATCAGATGTGAAAACTCTTATCTGTATGAAGTAATGATAAACAGACGCAATTCAACTATTCTTTACTCCCCGGCTAACGGCGGGAAGAAGCCCGGGCGTCCGGAGAATCGCAGGACCGCATCACGAGATTGATGGGTTTTCTGTGCTTAGGTGTTTCTCCCCAATTCGGCTCCTGTTATGGCATACCCGTAAGTCTCGATCTAATATACTACAGTCCAGTCTTCCAGCTCCTTATATCAGAATCCAAATTCAGTTGCGCGGTGCTCTAACTACCTCCCTTGAGACAGTAATCTCCTTGGAATCTCAAACGTCTGTTTTTAGACATGGGATGTGCTAGCCATTTTACAAGACTGCCGTTATCGAAAACATGTTGTTCAACGCATTAGAACGAGAGATTCTACAAGAGAGCGATAGGCGTACATCAAACTCAAACAAAAAGCCATAATAAAATGATATGCTTGTGTCGATTCCGCAGATATGCTTCATTTTAGAACAATGTACATGTATCTAAGCATGGGCCAAGATCTCAGTCCTCGTCGGCTTCCTGCATGTTTTGTGACTTGTTGTGCTCCTTCATTATCTGCAACTTGATGAGCGCCATTTCTATATACTTCTGCTCAAGTAAAGATTCCCGATTCGTAGCGTCAAGTTCGATTGCAGTTGCATCGTCCGAAGCCACATCTATCGCTCGTTGCACAGCTCGTGGGTTTCTTCGCTCGAGCTTCGCCTTGGTGTATGCCGCGCATCTCCGGGAGAGATGAAAGAGACATTCATCACAGGAGCTGTTGAACTCTCTGACGCGAAGTTCGTACAGATGGTATGTACTGTTCATGATGTCGTGTAGCCTACGTCGTGCTGAGCGGTTAAGATTTGGAACTGTGTCGTCGTTCAGCTCGGACATGAGCGCCCATGTAGCCAGTCTAAGAACATTACCAAAATGTCCGTTCCCATGAACGTTGAGATTTGCGTACGAGTCCCAATCAGGCCCCGAAGGATCACCGATGTCAGAAGCAGCCAAGGACGGAAGAAGCGGCGGGACGAGTAAGATGATTGATATCTCTCTGCACATTTTCCGCGAGTAGGAATACGGTGAGTCGGTGCCTTTGCCCTCATACCACTCATACGACCGATTAAACTTCAATACGAATGGGAGAGTGAATGAATCCACTAGCTTCCTCTGGAAACTTGCTAGGTAGGAACTTCCGGTTTCCGGGGGTTTTTCCGGGGGTTTGGCTTTGTTACGCCAAGACTTCATCAAGTCATTCCCCAGTCGAATGCTTACAGTCCCTCGACGACTCTGGGACGCTGAGAAGTTTCAAGATTTGAATCCTAAGCCATTGTATTTGCGCCGGTGTTCTCAGTGCCGTTGACGGCGAGAGAGATGTCGACACTCTCTCCAGATTGAGGGTGTTTACTCCGCAAGATGGCGGCTCACAGTCGAAGTCTTGAGGAGAAATCGGCGCCGGAAACCCCCATTCAAACCAATTTTGTAGCGACAACTCGAGCATGGTAGCCCACAATCGTCTTCTGAGTTCGACTTCCGTTGTTGGCATCGAAGGACACCGTTGTCTCGGATCTCGGTTCAAGCCCATTTAGATCTTAATCGCCACCAGGCCAAGGCTTCCCGAGGGTTTTGAAATAGGTGCTGATCCAAACGTCGCAAGTCTCTCTTTTGGGTATCAAACATGTAATCCAATTTTTTGATGACAGACCCTTCGGTATCCAGGGTAGTTCTTCCCCATCTCCTTAGTCGCCCTCTCGCTTACTTGCTTGTTCCGACATCACAACTTTGTTGGAAAGAGCTTCGACAGGCGTTCACCCAGAACGGAAGCTCATTAGCTCCTCTGGATAGTACCACCTTACGATGGCTGCGAGAGTTGAGCTTGACTTTCCCCCTCAAGAGGATTCTGGTTGGTAGTGCTGTTGGCTGTTGGCTGTTGGCTGTTGGTCTGCTCCAGTACCCCAGACTGTTTGCCGAGACGTTGAACAAAAGCGCGAACGTCGCGTCGGGGTAGAGGCAGCGTGTCCTTGTCGGCTTCGCAGCAATCTCTGTTGATATTCAGTGATGTACTTGTGGTGAGCGGTAGCGCTCTATCGACGTGTGACAGAAGTTTGTAGATGGGAGAAAGATGGGGGAATAGCTACCGGGTAGGCCAACTTGTGGTAATAGTTGAGGGGTCGCCTCAGCCACAATGTGATAAACAAACATGCCATATTGGGTGCCCAGCAACAGGATCTGAGCCCAGGCCCATCGAGTTGTGGCGATTTGTTGATAAGAAACTCATGTTATCCGTAGACATCTTCCCGAAAGGCGAGTTCTTAAAGGCTAAATTGTCGGTCCATGCTGTAGCTGTAAGTCTGGTAAGAAAGAACTTAGACTTGCCCTTGTAAGGCGGCAGCTACCAACCTTGAGCTAATTTCGACAATTTCAACTTTTCGGCAATGATGGATGGTTCTAGTTCATCGCTCTGCGGTTAGCTTTCTGCTAAAGGAAAGGCACACCTGTGAGGCATCTGAGTAACAAGGACATTGAAACCATCAAATGCCAAGGATATCATTAACACTTCGTAGACATCAAATTCATACTGCCTGGGGTGCCGGCGACAAACACCGAGTAGTGTCCACCATGATAGTTCCCAAATTCATTGCACAATATGCATTCATAGTCTCTCCGTTCGTGTTGCCGCCCTTATCGGTGCTGCGTCGAGTCTTACGATGCATACCTTACGACATATCCAGACCTGGCGGGGATGATCTGCCTCCCTTACCTGTCAGTCATAAATGGCACCGTTGTCCATTGTATAATGTGCTAGGCTCGGGGCTACTCAATCTTGCTGCTGTGCTTGTTAGGTAGCTAACCTCTGAGGTGCACTTGACTCCGGAGGTAAGAATGTCCATAACAGGATCGACCCTTCGCAACATTGAAAATCGTCTCTGTCGATTTCAATTATCAGAATACGAAGATGTAGCCACGCCGCCACAGTTTTCGGAGTTGTCTCTTTAAGTAGAAATGGCTGTCCAAAGTATCAGAGTCAGAGACGTTTAAGACAAAGAGATTCCACTATCCCATCAAGTGTGGGATGGCGACAGTACATGCGAGTCCGGGTCAGCAGCAATTATACGTCCATCAGTCCATGTCCCTATTTCACTTATACCCGTCCATCAAACATCTAAAAGGGAGCAGTCTTGTATAAAGACTGGAGATGTATGTACTGTCGCCATTGCGCACTCAAAGGAGACATCCACAAACTTCAACTAAGCATGACCCAACTAAGCATGACCCAACTAAGCATGACCCCTAAGCCTCCACCGCCCAAGCACCCATCTCCACTCCAGAAAATACACTGAAGTTGTAAAGCCTAGCTATCTGACAGTAGGGTCAACTAACACAAGTAGGTGATTGAACCTATAGATCGCATATTGTACGCGGTTCTTCAACTTAATTTGCTTAACGGATCAGCTGCTTAGAGGCAATGGTGATTAGCCTTAGACTCAGCATGACAGTCCACAGTGAACGTAGGCGGAAAGTGGTACAAATACCATTTTATTCCTGAAGAGCTATGGACTTCTAGCCTTGAGAAAGGCTCAGGTCACACTATATACAAGTCATACAGAGCAATTTTTTTATAGATGAGCATTGGTTCCTGACACACCAAGAGCGCTCATCCTGAGGTTGGATGCACGCTCACTCTAGTATTCACTGAGTGCTCATTATCCTTCCTTGCCAGTGCTCATTTCTTATCCTCATGTGACCTGTAAAAGAGTCCTTCCGTTCCTGAGCAGTCCCCGTTGTTCCCGTGATCCTGCAGGATAAATATCTTGTCGTAGCCGCTCGACGTCAGAGTGGGTCGGTCAACTGTCATCCCTGCACAACGGGTCGGAACCAACGTCTTGGGACTCGCTCAGAATTAAACCCAAGCCCAGGAGTATGCGTTCAGGTTTCCGAAACCACCGGCGAAGACACAGGCTATCATCTCGTTAGCTTGATTCTGCAGTATCGTTTCATCCTATATCCTTACTCTTGAGGAAATGGCCTCCTGCAAAGTTAAAGAGGTTGCTGCTGAAGAAGGGTGTTGATCCGCCGATTCCCTCATCGACTTCACCAGGCTCTCCGAGGTAGCGGATCTTGTCGACTTGGATCGGGTTGCGGTTGACATCATAAACGATTGTCCCAATGTGATGGTTTCCTCCACTCTTAACTGTCGTGGAAGTGCAGCCTTCCTTGTTCCCGTCCGGGCTCGTCTTCCACAACACAAGGTCAACAACGGGAATGCACTTGGCGTAGCTCTTGCCGGAGCTGAGGCGACGCTGGACACAGATTTCACTGGCGCCGCAAGGTGTGTCCGTAATCTTCTCGCGGTTGCTACGAGGGTTGGCAACGCAAAAGCTACGAATCGTGTTGGATTTGAAGCAGACCGAGCGGTCATAAGTCTGCCCAGCAGGACAGGCAGTGTTAGGGAGCGTATCTCTAGCAACGAGATCGGTCAAGTTTGCGTTCCGCGGTTCCAACTCAGGTGGAGTGACGTCGACATAGCTGAGCGTGTGCTCGGGCGAGCCAGTCAAATCTCTGACTTGAGCGAGAGGTCCAGCTGCGCAAGCAGTGGCAAAGACAGTGGCGAAAAGAATGAACTTCATCTTGAGTTTCAAAGATCTTTGGATAAGCGATTGAGATAGATGTGAGTGTGATGAGGTGCTCATGAAGCTGAAGGATGGAATATTGAAGGTCTTTATATATTTTCTTGGACCAACTCGGTTCAACGCCCTTTAGAGTTGACTCCTTTAGGCTCGCAGTTGTTTACCATTGAAGAGAAGATACTGGTTCCGGATATCCGAAAATGATCACCGAAACTTTTGTCTTGTGGTGTAGTTGGTTGCCCCGACTTGCTTGCATCATGAAGAATACTCTATCTGAGTTTTTGGTGCTTCGGTCTATACCATGTTGCACAAGCTCTGCTATTTTGCGTTCGTAAGTAATCAGCTTTCCTTAATTTGATAAATTTTGCCGGTGTCCTCCGGTATGGTCTGGTTGAAAAATTGTTATAGTAGTTGAACTAGCTCTAACTGAATTGGAGTCATAGTTCAAGTAGATCCACAAATACGAGCAAGTCGAGGCAACTAATTACACCACAAGACAAAAGTCCTAATCACAATAACTCCAGCACTATTATTCTTTTTCTTATTGAACAATTATGCGCCAAAAGGAATTAACTGCAATGGGAATGGCACCGACCACAACACCGCGCACCCCGCCTCCATCGCCCGCACGTTAAAATGAAAGGGGACAGTCAAGAGACTTCATTCAATCAGCCTTGAGGGAAAACACTGAATGCTGCCTCGGAGAGCAATAGGACAATGTAGTAAACCTTCTTGTAGTGTCAGTAGGAAGGGTGGGGTGGCACGCTGCGTCGCGCGTGGTCGGAAGTCGCGGATGAACGGTGATTAGACGGTGCTTTTGAAAGTTTGTATCGTCACTTTCCAGCCACGAACGGACCCCATGTTTTGCAGTAGCAAGCAATGAACTTGGTCATTGCTTATTGGGGGCAGCCCCACGAATCAGACAATACTGACATGCTCTAACCTACGTGATGTCCAAATTAGGACTTTGCTTCTCGAGGCAGAACAAGTAGAAAGGCCTTGTCTGAGTGAACGCAAACGTGAATGATAATACTGCGCTCTACAGCAATAAGAGAGAAGTTGCAAGAGTTGCAAATACATTTGCACTACGGTGGCGTACTGACATAACGGGTCTTCGCACAAAATCAAGGGGTTATTTTCAGCGCTTAGAAAAACAAATAATCATGCGCCGGGGTAGGCTGTCATGGTCAACTATCCGATGAATACAACTCAGGGAAATCTTTCCCAATGTGGACGATATTTGGCATGGTAAAGGAAAGATGGTTTCCGAGAATTAAGTTATGTTAAGTGAGGCGCTGTCATTAACAAAGTAACTTTGAAGCTAAGTCTTGATAGTGGGAGTTAACTCCCCTAGATTACCTAGCTGCTTGTGGCTAAGCTTTGAGGCTCTACTAGGGCGCTCTGGAACTTCTGTAGAGTTTGCGCTGCGGTGGATCTAACCGCAAAAGGAGAGAGTACGCAAAGTCAATTCACCACTATGTTCCTCGCCCCTACATTCAACCCGATCCCCGGACCCCAACGGCGGGCAAGTTGGTCATTGTCCCGAAAGAGGGTCACAGGGTAATCTCCTCACTCATTACATCAGTAATCTCGGTGAGAGCGTCGAGACACGTAGAGTTTGCGCCTTGGAGATCTAACCGTAAAAGTAGAAAGTACACAAAGTCAATTCACTACGTGTCTCTCACACATACACTGAACCTGATTTGTTGCACGCTGACTGTTGTCAGGGCCCGTAAGAGTGTCGCGGGATTCGGGGATCCTCTGACGCTGGGGAAAATCAAGGATGATGAAGGATTCACGTTCACACTGGGGCCTGGGCACAACTACTAGCACTCATCCACATTCGACCATGAGAGCAGTGGTATTGTAAGGCAGAGCAGCCTGGAGGGATACAGCCTCGGATTAATAGGGGCAATGGGCTCATGACTATGAAGTAGGCGATCGAGGTTTTCCTGGAGAAGAAGTTGGAGGCGGCGACCGCGAAGACAATGAGCGGGAGGGGAGGAGCATCATGAGCTGGCATCACAGTGATGGCAAGTTGGCTTCCCACGCAACGACTCATCTCCTCCTTGCTGTTGTAGACGAAGAGGCAGCCTCAAAGACGCGCTGATCGCGCTGCTGTGATGCTCAAAGCTCACAAGGCCCGCGCAGCGGGCCAAGGGAGTTGACAACGAGGGGTACATTGCACGATTTCTAACGGATTGAGGATTTGTGGTGCGATATTACCGCCGCCCTCCATTGTGTATTTCATGGATCTACCCCGCAACTTTTCCCTATAAAAGATGGCCAGGTGAGGTGGTAGAGTTGTCGTTCCCATGTTATTTTACCGGTACTTGAGCGCCGTCGACGGAATTTGAGCTATGTCCAGGAGATGTATAACGGAGAGTCTGTTGAGGGTGAGATGAGTGAGTGGGTTTAGGGGACGATAATGGATGGGCTATGGTAGTTGATTATTGCGTATCTTAAGGTTGTGGCCGAGACGGAGAGGGGGATGGAGTTTTCGTCTACGAGACAGAAGTGTAAGTGAAGATGAGGGTGAGTTGGTATTGCAGCAGTGATGTATACTAGAAGGGATTCATCTCTCAGCCCTTGTCCTGACGACTGGCTCTCACGACTGGATCTGCGAATGAGCACTGCATTCTTAACCCAGCCCAAGGTCATCGACTGACGACCGATGCATCATGCCATTAAGCATCTTCGTTGGTTGAGGGTTGTGATAGGACCATGCGCCATGTGGGTTCAACCACTGCACAGCATTTTTAACTCATCCCAAGGCTATCAATCGGCGTGCTCTTCCCCTGCCATTTGAGTGGCGTATCATGCCTGCCTGTCTAGTCCTCAAGATGTTGCACAAGTACAGTCTAAGTGAGTCAACTAAGTACCTGCAGTGGACCTTCTCCATCGTGCGGTGGCGCCCTTTACCCCTTATAAGGAATCGGCGTTAAACAATCCATCATCATCATCATCATCGCTGAATTTCGAACCAACCCTAGAGGGTGTCAGATTACTTGCTGTGTCAGCTTGTCCAATCAAGAGCACATACACCTGGTGCCGCTAGAGCTGCATGATGCAAAAACGATCGCGTGCCTTTGCGAGGACTCAACTTTTCACTGCATTTTCAACCCCCCCAGAGGGCATCTCCCCCGTACACTGAGAGCCCCGTCCTAAATGAGCGAAATGTACGTATAACCCAACCACGAAACTCGGGATACATAGTTGTGGATTGATTGTATTGACCTAGTATTCTAGCCCAAGGCATGGGTGGCTTGTTCATAGAGATGGCTGCTGTATATTCGAGTATCAGTCCCCCACTCCTCAACCAAAGGGTTCTTCTCGGCACTATTGCGGCCCTTCGTGGATGCTATTGACGCGAGCCCACAAGACACCTCTGAAGTCGATAGGCGCGGGACAATGCTTCCCATTGACTCTGGGTCCGTATAGCTCGGGCATTCAGCCGGGCCTGTTGTCAAGCGGCGGCTGTCGGCTAAGGCGAAGCGTAGCCCTCCCGTCATTTATCCTGGCTCCTCATGCATACTCGTGCCATGATCCTTTCTGCGGCTAAATGTTTCCATGCTAGCGGCGGGGTGGCAGTCCATAGTCCATAGCCGAGGGCCCCTCCTCGATCTTCGTCTCGTTGTGCTAGGCTCTGAGGCCTCATGTTCTCGTCATCGTCGTTCAGTCGTTCATTTGTGCCCTTCCCCTGGGGTATGGTATGGGATAGGGCGTGGGTATCTTGGAGTAATTCGGGGCTGTAATCTGCGAAAGCCGATGCTGGTAATTGTTTGCTTGGGACTCGGTGCCCGTCTGTCTAGTCTTTCGTTCTGGGTTCTGGTGTGTCTCGGGTCGAATCATCGTTCGTTGTAGGTGGGATGACCGTCGGTCACTCGGGAAAGGCACACTTGAATAGCAAGCGAGCGCAATGCGATAAAAAGGTATATTCAAAACAGCGCCCGACTCCAAAGATGCAATATATGCAGGCATGATGTATTTGCCCAAATGTATGTTCTTTGTCTCCACTGGTAGGAGGATAGATCTCGATATAGACAACAGCAACAAAAGATAAAAGGGTATTGAATCGAGCTATGCGCGCGCGCGCATGCGTGGTATGCGGCCTCAGTTCGTCTTCTGCTTCGGCGCGCCCTTAAACTTGCGCGTAATCGCAACACCAGCGACGCCGGCAACCATGAGGGCCTCGACGCTGAGCAGGCCGACCCAGATGATGTTGAGGATCTGCTCCTCGTAGCCGCTGCCAATGTACATTGTCATCTTGTCGTAGAGCATGGGGTAGGCGCCGGTGACGAAGAGGAAGACTTGGGTGACGTAAAAGGTGTACCAGTAGGGACTGTTAAGGACAGGTCAGCACGAGAAGGTCACAAGCGGTCGTTGGTGTGGTTCCATGGCGTTGGTCTTATAAAAAGGTGAGGGAGGTCTGGGGGTGGTGGGTGCTAGCTAGATGGGCTGGACCGCTTTGGTACCACCCCACCCTCAGCTGCCTTGGGAAAATGAAATGTGGACAAGAAAACAAGAACATTTGAGCTAGCGCGGTTGCGATCGTCCGTGGATTCGTGGAACCGTCCGTTCAATGTGTGATGGGTGTTGGATCTTTGTCCCCAAAAATAAAGGAAATGATAAAATTGCGGGGATTTGCTTCTTTGAAACCTTGCCGCATGGGAGAACCAGGTGGTGGCACTGATGGTGGGAATTTTTGGGCAAGCCTTGCAGATGCAGATTGGCGCTTGCCGCTTGCCGCTTGCCGGGTTTCCTGCGCACGGAAGTTCGAAAGTCAAAGAGACAGGGAGAGAGAGACTTTGTAATGCGCATTGAAACGGGAGGTGCAGAGGGTAGAAGGGAATCAGAAGCAAGCAAGCAAGGAGAAGAGAGGGATGGATTGGGAGGCTTGATTGAGTTTGGCGCTCATCATTCAGGGTTCAGACGAAAGGGGAGTTCAGACAGAGATGTCTGGAACTATGCCGCCTCGTCGATAAGACAGCGATGCAGGGAGTAGCTGGAGCAGAGACCAGGGAGGAAGAGACCAAACGAGAGAAAAAGCAAACTCACCGACTCTGTTCCGTCAAGCGCGTCCAGCGAATGCGCAAATGATCCGGCTCCCCAGCCTGCGACGCCTGGACCGCGAGAATGATGCCAGAGATGCAGAAGGAGAACAGGAACATCATACGCTGGAACAGCGTGACATGGGAGTTGAACTCAAGCAGGGTCTGGAGGAAGGCGAACATGATGGCCGCAGGTTTACTCCGTTGACGAAGCGGTGAGACCTGACGTGGTTTCTTTGCTGCAGAACTGCAGAGTAAAAGAGGGCGAAAAAAAAGTAGAGAGGTAGGTAGGTGCAGTAGTGTGCTGTTTGGAGGCGGATACCAACACGCAGCAGCGATTTGTTGCGGTGTGACTGACGAACGGCGCGACGGTTGACGAACGAAGTGCGAAAGATGATGTGTTGCTGCGACTCTGCGAGTGCCACTTCCAGGGCCACGAGGGCGACGAGATGGGGGGCTAGGAGCGATGATCAGGTGGCCGGGGGTCCGGGGAGAGTCGAGACTCGACGAGGACGGGACTCGGGAGGAGGAGGAGGAGGAGGAGGGGCAAGCGACAGGTTTGGTTTGGGGCCCTGGTTTCGGTGCCGTGATAGTGTGACTCGAGCCTGATTATGTTTTGGTTTGCGTTGATTGCGATTTATGCGTGGTGCTGAGAGTAAAACGCTATTCAATACGAAAGTCTGTAGGAGAATGTCTCTGTGCCACGAGGCGAGGGGAAGACAAGGGACGAGCGGGCGTTTGTCAAAGAGACACGACTTGATAATTAAACAAGGTTGCAGCGGATAATAAAGACAAGACGACACTGAACAAGTGGCCACATTTATTTCTCGAGAAGAGGGACAAAAAAGGATGGAGAGAGAAGCCGCTGCTTGGGGGTTCCCGGGCGGCGGAGGGGCACGAGGGGTGGCGGTACGTACTGGCTACCTAGACAAAAGGTAAAAACAAATTTGAAAGTGGCCCCACAGCATGTCTTATCGTGCCCTCTGGTGCTCCACGTGTCCTTATCGTCGGCCCCATATTGGGTAGCGCCGCTGCCCCGGCGGCTGGCGGGCCTAGCGAGCCGTCCACTACCGCTGTGCCGCTGGTCCACCCTAACTTGGCCCTGGCGGCTGGCGCTGTCTGTTTCCGGCTCTCAATCACCGCAACGGTCCAGGCTCTATCCACTATTACCTTCCATAGGACACATGCTCCACTCCTCTGCTCTTCTTTGAGAGAAACTTTGAGGGAATCGAGACTCCGTTGCTCTCGACTGCGGACCAGATCTGGTAATTGCTGCACGTGTAGAACCCAAGTGAGTGATTATCGATGAGAGATACAACATGAGCACAGCTCGAGGTGGGCGACGGCTGGTAACCTCGACGCTGTTGGGGCAGGTCTTGGGAGTCAATCCGGCATTGTGGACGACTGTCGATGATGGAGAGGTCCATAGAAGAAGCATCAAGCCAAAGTCATCCATTACGCATCCCGAAGAAACTGATCCACCGGAACACCCTTCTCAAAACTATCCCGATAAAACTCATCCAGCTTCAAAATCAACCCATCCTCAATCTCCATGCAAACCATCGCCACAAAACACCAGTCTGCCCCCGTCGCCGGCTTCCTAGGCAATGACCCCAGAGACGTGCCATTCATGAGAGATCTAAACACGTAGGTTGTTCTCGTCTTCCCGTCACCATTGTCCTTCTTTGCCCACCATATCGGCGTAGACGGGTCCAGCACCGCCGTAAAATTGGGGACGGCGTTGCGCCAGACTCGGTGGTGGTTGTCCATCCGAGTCACGTGGAGCTGGGAGCCGTGGTCAATGTAGACGGCGTTCGGCGCGAAGAGCTGCGCAAAGGCGGCTGGGTCGTTGGCGGACCAGGCGGCGACCCATCTTTCGGGGAGTGTTTCTTCGCATGTCATGTTTGGCGGGCGTAGTTGGGATGGAGATGAACCGAAAGTTTGGCTAAACAGGCGGGGCCATCGTCTGCTTTATGACTCTTTACGCCTGCCCTTCATCTGTATTCGAATCCATAGTCGCACGCGGTCTTCGGCATTTATCACCGTTCCTATTGCGTTACCATCATTCCGAATAGTAGCTTTCTTAGGCTCGGGGGCCTTTCGCAGCCATTAAGCGTCCTCCCAAGGGCGTAGGTTGGCACTATTTGACTTTGGCCCCATTTCGGCAGACATATACAGTATTTACGAACATCCGCCAAATCTTCCGGTGCGTTAGATAGACTATCCTCCTGGAAGGCGTCTACCTTCCTAGGTTTGCTTGTGTGGAAAGCACGAGCCGCCCACAGTAGAGGGCCGCGGAATCGGCAATCATCTAAGAGCCGAGACGGACTTCTAGGCTTAGAGGTCCGTCGGATGTTCACTCCCTTACACGGTAAGAAAAGCCCGTTGATTGTGCAACTTTGGATACTGTACCTTACCTTACCTTACCCTGAGCTTTCCAAGTTCGGCGCCGGTAATCGACACTCTGGAATGCGGCACTCTCGGAAGCTACAAAAGCGGGGCAACCTCCGTGTTTCCCGTTGTGGGGCAAGCGAAGCGCCGGTTTTCGGTACTCGGTGGATCCACCCATCGGCTTGAGAGTGGGTCTTTGTCGGCCTCGATATCTTTAGGGCCCTGGAAGGCCTGGAAGGCAGTGTTGCACTACAACCAACAGAGAACATGCAGCTTCCGATTTCCAATCTAACTTCCAACAAACTTCCAACACAGCTTCCAACACAGCCCCCAATCAGTCCAATCACGACATGCGATACTCATACTTCGTAACACATCCTGCCGGCAGGAAGGCGAAGATCCATGGTCATCTAGCCACATCAGGCTGGGTGCAGTTGGCCAACGACGCCTCGGCTACCACTCCAACAAGCACCCGCCCGTCGATTTGACCAACAGCGACTGAATCAAGTCAGCCTTGCCTTGCTTTTATCTGCACCTACAAACTACCTACCTTATGTTAAGCGCCTTAGGGACCGGTTGCGTTTGTACCCTATTCCTGAAGAGTCCATCACTTTGGTGGGGTGTGGTGGCTCCTCTCGTGCTATTGCTGAGCCTTTGACCTGCATCGGCGCTTAACCCCCGCCTAAGTTGCATTATTACAACTTAAGGTAAAATACTCCGTAGCGGATGAAGATCTCGAGACGTTCTCAATGCTAAGTCAATGGCATCATAGCTTAGCCCTGCAGTCTTGAGGCACTGAGCCGTATGTCTCATACAAAATGGCGACAGCCAGCCAACCCCTTCCCAACGCAGCAGAGTTCCGCGGTGGACATTCATTCATTTATTTCGGTTTCTATGTTGTTAGGCAGTCATTGAATGTGCGGCAAAAGTTGGCCTTGACTTCAACGCGTTGTGAGGAGAATGAAGCAACACGAGGATATTCCATTGGGCCGAAAGTCAAATCACAAGCCATACAACATCCGTCGGAAACCTATCGCATCAAACACCTTCAGCTACGAGCCCATGTACCTGGAAACATCGAGTGGTACAGCCACCAACAATGGCATATGGAGGCCTCGCGAAGAGGCAAACCACACTGCAAACGCAAGGTCTGAATCTTCAAACACTCCTGGATCGATGAAGCCCTCCTTGAGATCACAGATCAGCACCTGCGACACAGAGACAAATGCGAGTACGAATGCCTTGCTGAAGACTAGGGCGAATGCAAAAATCGCTGCCAACAACGAAGAGAGCAACATCAAAGGATATGCGGGTCAAGCAGCTTCATGGCGCCCATCTTGGCTACGTCCGCTTGTGCTGGCACTGTTTGCCAGCCTCTTCTGCTTCCTCTCTGTGGCGCTGGCTGCGATGCTGTGTTAGTCAAATACGAATAATGGACTTTTCGAAAGTCGTCAGAGTCTATTGCACACTTATCCGTGACGATTTGTGCCGACTGCATGTAAGTAGTGCGGCGTATTCTCGACTCAAACTTCAAGAAATGACGACCGGTTCGATTGCATAACATTTTGCTGTCTAGTTCTCACGATTTTGACTGTTTTCTGGGCCAGAGTCGAGCTACAAGCTATGATGTATATGCCTTGGATCTCTCTACAATCGGGTTCCTCGCCTGGAGAAAGTGATCTAGCACTCGACTACACCACGATGTTTCTACCTCTCGTTTTTCCCCGGTCATTCCGTCAGAAGCACTATCTTGTTTTTCTGGTTGCCTCAATCTCTACCCTTCTTAAGGCCCAAGTTATCCTAGTCCCTGGATTATACAGCCTCGTGGAACTCCAAATTACAAGTCCTGTCGACATCTTGTTGCAAGATACTTTCGACTTGAACCTGTTAACGGACGCTACCTACGCGCTAGACTCGAGTCCCTACTACATGGCACGGGCACAACACGACTTCGACGTGGTCCAGTCCTACGGGGTCGCGGAAGGATTTGCGTATCAAACGTTTTTCACCGGGAGCGATCTTGGTCGAGGAACTGTCGCCAACCCAGTAGCGGCCACCGTAGATGGGATTTTCACAAGTTCCGAATGCCTCAAGTTGAACTCGTACTCAATTTTTGAGCAGCACAACATCGACAACGTTGAGGGCAGGGGTTACCCAGAAATTAATTTCACCGTGGCGCTTCAGTTTGATGGATGCGAAGAACTGATCCTCTTCGTACACAATTGGGCCTGGCAGGAGCCTGAATTAGGACCCTACATAGATTGGGTCATGGAAGGGGACCAAAAAGTCCAACGACCCTGTTCTGGATTGCCTCTGCAGGCGCCAGCTTTCATATACTACAATGGGGCATTTACTCTAGGGGGCGACGAGAACTCGCCTCTAGCAGAGTATCACTCAGCGGCGGGTGTCATCTGCGAGCCGTATGCTTGGCTGTCGAAAGTTCAGGTCACTAACGATGGAGTGAAGCCGAAATTGATGGCAGTCTCCGACGAGCGACAAACTTTGTCGACACCAAACATCTGGACAATGATTAACATGTCACTCCCGACCGGTGTCCGCTGGACCGGTCGAATACTTGCAGGCTTAGGTCCAGTCAGTGTTGATCTTGGCTTCAGGGGATACACGAAGGCCGACTGGCCAAAAGTGTAACGAACGACATGTTGCAAGGTTCAGCCCAAAACCTTACACAACGTCTTGCACCGTTTATAAACCATTCCCGCGTTCGACAAAAGAAGAGTTCCACAGGAAGTGGTACATTGCTGCAGCATGTCGTTCGCCTTACCATCAACCCCAAGATTTGCCTCTCAATGATTGTGCTCTTCGTTTTCAGCGCTGGCATCACTGCATTCCTACTTTGGCATTACTACCAGGACACCTCGATCTGGCATCGCGATCCGGCGACGCTCCTCGGGAATTCAAAGTTTCTGAGTGTTCACCCCGACCTTGCAAGCCGGGCTGCAGAGATCAACGGCGTAGCGTCGGGATGGCACCATGGCGCTTTTACGCCCTTGGTACTGAAAACGATATCTCGTGTGGTATTCTGCATCTTTACCATACTGCTGGCTGGTAGTCTCATTCTCACCCTCCGTCATTCCGAGACATCGGATGGACTTGCAACCATTGGCGAGGACGGCTATTTACACCTGATGTGGACCTCTTTTCCAGCTACCATAGCGCTCGGGGTGTCTCTCTACATTAGCTCTTACGATTGGTCGTATCGTGACCTTGCGACTATCTACTATCTCTCCAGAGCTACATGCACTTCTTCCGACATCGATCGCTCTCTATTGGATATGCTGGGATTACGCGCGCTGTACTACTCTTTCCGTTACCGTCTCTGGTCTGTCACATTCTCTCAAAGCCTCGCCCTCATTTGCGGGCTACTCACATCCCTTGTCTCCATCATCTTCACAGTCGAAGTCATCCCGGGGTCGACACCAACTCAATTCCAACAGCAGACTTGGTTTCAATTATGGCCCCAAGAATGGGACCAGGCCTACAAGATGAAACAACAGACGTTCAGCAGTCTTTGGACTCTTCAGGAAGACACCAAGTTGACCTATCCGAAAAACACATTCGACGATCTTGTGTTCCACGATTTCGAGAGCATCGACAACCTCGACCCGTCCAAAAACCTTTCAGTCGCAATCACAACATCAGCTAGGAAGGTCGAGTTCCAGTGCACCCGTCTGAGCGAGGATTCGTACCACCTCAGCCTCCATTATAAGCTCGTTTCCACTGGCCAGCTCACGCGCTTTTACGGCTCCATAGACGTCGATTTCGAGTGTCCTGAAGGGGGCACACCTTTTACAAGTACAGGAGAACTCGACCTCGGTGAGAATTACCAAACCCATCTGTTTCAACCCAGATACTTTTCAAGCAGGCTTTGGTATGTATCGAACCCATGCGATCCTTCCTTGAACACGCAGGCAAACTATACGACGGCTCTGTACCCGACATTTGTGTGGGGACAGTTCGACCCAGTTCTGGACGACTATACCTTTGTTACTGTTTATCATTGCGAACAATTTTGGGCCGAAGTCGACACGGAAATCAATCTAGTCTTTTCCGACGGCCATCTAGCCATCGACACGTAAGGGCCACCACGACCAGATATGTCGACCATGAGGCCCTTGGACCTCCCTCTTGATATGCCCCCTTGGCCGTTCATGGCGCCAGACGCCAGCATCGCTGATGAACCGAGTGTAGCATTCGGGGACCCGGAACAGGAGGAAGACGTACTGCAATACTGGTCACACAACTACACCCGCAGCGCAGCGCAACTCGCCAACATCATGAACCGCAAGCCCATCAGCGCCGAAGGTGGACCTTGGCCGGCCCCGATCATAAACGCGACCGCATGAGACAATGACCGCCGTCGGCTGGTACAGAACCCAACCATCACGTACGTCGTGGTAGGGATCCTGTGAGGCGTCATCCTGTTCAACATCTGGACGCTGACGTCGGCCTTGATCCGACGCTGCGGCGGCGGGGATAGCTGGCTGCTGGACATGGATGCGAGGGGCCTGGCGCCGGACGGGTTCCACAACATTGCCGCCTGGTGCCGAGATGATGTCTTTGGCTGAGTTGCACGGGTGGATGACTGGTATAGGCTTCCGGCTGGGATGGTTGCGGAGGGAATGTGACCAGACGAGGCATTACACTGTTGGTGTGATGGGTGATCCGGAGTTTGATTACATGGGTGTCAGAAAGAGTTCGAAGAGGGCCTTTGAGGGGTGGTCCAGCAAGGAGAGTGTAGCAACATGATAAATGTACGTCCGTAATGATATGGGGGGTTGTATGACTTGTATGAAGGAGGGATGCCACTATCAGAATTTCGTTGTGTACTTTTAAAATCATAGTTGGGTAAATAGATCAAGGCTCGTCCTCAAAAATAGAATACGGAATACTCGCAGAGACCGCAAAATTCGGCATATCCACAATCTCCGCAATCTTCAAATCGGCCGCAATACTGCACAACATATACGCCTCCTCCCTCTCAAGCCCCCCCCTCGTCGCAACAAGATACGCAATCAACGCCCTCAACGCCTTTCTACTCGCCTCCAACAAGTCAGAATCGATGCCCAGCACCGCATAGACACCGCCATCCCCCGCCTGCTGGGCCCTCGCATGCGCCGACCCGCGCGTATCATAGTGCGGACTCGTGACGTAGGGCATGTCTTTTCGAATATTGAAGCGGAGAGTAGCTTTCATGGGCGTCTCGATTGCGGTGCCGCAGACTTCCCCGTCCCCTTGCGCGGCATGCCCGTCTCCGCAGGAGAAATTCGCGCCGGGGACGCGGATGGGGAGGTAGAGTTTCGTGCCGGCCGTGATGTGTTTGCAATCTATATTCCCACCCGTTTCCAGCGGCGGAATCGTCGAGAACGGTCCCTCTTCAGCCGGTGCTACGCCAGAGATTCCCAGGAACGGACGGAGTGGGACTTTGATGCCTGGTTTGAACACGATGTGCGTCGCGTCGTCGTCCCATTTGAAGTGTTTGATGACGTGGTTTGGGAATTCATCGGCGAGGAGCCCGAATCCTGGGAGGATTGCGGTCCAGCCCCAGCCGGAGGAGGGGGTCAAGGAGAGGAATTCGATTTCAAGGACGGAGCCGGGGGACGTGCCGGAGATGGCGACGGGGCCGTAGATTGGGTCAAAGGTTGCGAGGTCTAGGGTTGCGAGGTGGGTGGTTGTTGTGTTGGGTGTGATTTGGCCGCCGGAGGAGTCTCCTAGGTCGAAAGTTACGGGTTCGTTGGGGGGCACTGTGAGGATGGGTTTGGTTTTGCTGGACCAGTGGAGGGTTGGGTGGGCGGATGTGATGTGGAAGGAGGGTGCCATTTTTGAGTGATTCAGGATAGGAGAGGCTGTGGACTTTTGAATGGAGGACGTTTGAATGAGTTTGGCTGTGTCGTGGGTTGTATCTTGTAGTCGGGAAGTTGGAAGGCTTGGTCTTCCGGGGCACGAATGGAGGCCGATGTCGGGTGGGGTTGCTTATCGGCGGTCGGATGCGGGGTCTCGGGATTTGAGGGGCGTGTGACGTACCTTCATCCCGGCGCGGCCGGAGCGGGCCTGACGTACGTACCTCCCGAGGCTTTGGCAAATTATCGGTGAGGGATATCGAATCTGTGGTTGATGACACTTTCCTTTCTGTCATGGTTCCGATACTATGAGGTATTCTGTAAGTACCTGGAGCAGTATTCACGTACTGGAATCATCGACGGGAGTGAGCCGGCGGGTGTTCTTAGTATGGGGGGGGGGGGGGC
>JFFI01001814.1:0-10476 GCA_001563125.1 Colletotrichum salicis
GGGGGGGGGGGGGGGTGGGGGGGGGGGGGAGGGGGGGGGAGGGTGGGGGAAGAATCGGCCGGGTGTGGAGAAGAAAAGGACAAATGTCGGCGATGCCGGTGTTGTTCGGGGTGGGGTCCGGGCCCCCGGTCCCTCTCTCACTCTCGGCGGTCCGGGGGGATGGAGGGTGGGGGTCGTTTTTTCTCCCTTTCGCCCACGAGTCTGGGTGTGACCATCCGATGCTGGACAATGACTCTCATCCTTGCTCGAGTGCTACCACCTATCGCGATGAATTTTCGGAAAAGTTATATTGACGGTGGTGTTATCGTCGGTGGTTCTGTGGGATGGCGGTTTAGACTTTTTTCCCATCCAGCGCTCTTTCCGAGGGGCGGTTGTGTCGTGCATGATTGAGTGCATGGTGGCTTTCTGGGTGGGCCGATGATCGCTCTGCTTGTTTCTTAATCAAGCCTTTTGGGGGCGAAAGAAGGGCCATTGACGACGATCATCGAGATAGTGGCTCCATGGGAGAGAGACTGCGAAGATGATAGCGGAGTAAACTCCGGCTTTTGGGGCTGCCCGCCCTTTGCGGATGCCCGATGCCGTCTGTCATGGCGTCGAACCGATGTCTCCAAGACATTGTCACCATCTGGAAGTCTCGAGTCAGAAATGGCGCGTTGCTGGCTACCACCCGGCTAGACGTGTACACGATGAGTTTTGGTTTCTTAACCTCGAACGCATGCTACTCTAGTGTTGTTTACCAGTGAGCAGGCATGATGGTTCGATGAGCTCGCGTGCAGATGCCCGACCTATCTATGGGTCTCCAATACTTCATATTATTGTCTACATCTCGGACCTCGTGTGGATGAGTGATAAGAGGACAGCAACCCAAGGTAGTTGTTGTCTTGATAGTAAGTTCCATGGCATCGTCGGATAGTGGCGCAGTTACTGGATATCCGTTTGAAATCGAACAGCGACCGTCACAGGCAGCACTGCTGAGTACAAACACTGCCTCTGAAACTCGGCTGGTTATGCTATATCTTGTGCCATGCACAGACGGACAGGTTTCCCGTTTTCCTTGTGACGTTACGCTGGTCTCTCCATGCTTAGCAGGTTGACTCTTGTAGGTCCTCAGGCGTCTAAGTCTCCTTGACGTATTCGGGAGGTGATGAAGACCGCCACATATATAGATCATTATGTACCAAACGTCTTTTCTTGTCTTCCTCCACCTGCACAGTCGTTCCATGTAATCGTAGTAGGAGTCCTAAAGCCCTTGACTTTCAGGAGCCTCAAGTCATAGGACGAGTCTTGAACCGACGGATACTGAGCCTATCGCGAGGACAGCTCTTTACCCAAGTCCGTCTCGCTCTGACCTTGTCTCACTGTATTCCGTACCAGAATAAACGCTGGGCAGTACCCAACGATGAGTTATAAAGCACTTTATAGACTAGAAGTTGGAATCACCACACACGAACAATCTCTTAGGGACGTACGTTGCCCCGTCAGCTTGAAGCTCGGCCCGCTAAAGCTTCTTGCTAGACAAATGCCACTTGGTAGCACAACCATACTTGTAGAGTACTATTGGAAGTACTCCTTTACATTTTTTATAGTTGGCTACCTAGCTAGTGTACAGCTAGCTCACTCACTTCTAAGAAATCACTATGATGTCTTACGATAACACCGTATGCAAGCTTGAGTTATGGCCGGCCGAGGCCCGTCTGTCATTCTATCTTCATGTACGTTGAAAGGCATCTACTGTATAATGACGGGCATCTCGGTCGGTCTTAGGCAAGTCATTGAAGGTCTAGTAGTTGCTAATGGTGGTGCTCAATAGAGCAAGGATATGTTTTTGCTCGTGCTATTGCCGAGTTGTAAGATTCCAATCGAGTACCGTGTCTTGGGGCAATTACATTGTCTACTAGATGTTACTTTGGTTCAAGCAAAGAGCGCAATAACTCGAATGAAAGGGCTTACGCTCATCAACTTTTATCAAATCTATCTTAACTTCAGCTTTACCATCGAAACGTCTATCTACACCACGATCCAAGCGTATCTCCTGTGTGACCACACTACATAGGCATAGTTCTCAGTTCTTGGTAACTCCCACATCCATCGCAGGCTTGTGAAGCTGCACGGAGTTCAGAACCACGCAACGTGTATCGATACTCGGGGGCGACGCTTCGGTTTCACTTGTGCCTGGCCAGCAGCAACGTACTGCAATGTGATACATAAGACTCACCGCCAAAATTGTGAGGAAAATTAATCCGCCCATGATGACTTTGCGGTGTGGTATAGGCTCTGTCCAAGAAGGGGGTTACCGGGTTACTCCCGTGAGTTGCTCTTGGACGATGCTACTGTTAGGCTACTTGCATGAGATGAGTTCGCACCAGACTCATAGTCGTGTTGTGGTTCCATGAAAAGAAACCCGATCTTACTTGTAGTCACACATGGTCGGTGAAACCCGGTTTCGAGTTCACTTGTCAGTCAATGTGAACCGTACTTACTCTAGTAGGCCGGGGATGTGCAGCTCGGCTTTGCTACACCCGAACTCGGTTTCTACGTGCAACAGACAACATGCTAAGCGCCAGGGAGCCAGAGTAAGCCTATGTGAATGTTTCAAGAAATATAGAGTGCTTGTTTCTCCCCAATATGCCCCATTGCCTTTCGGTTCGAGGAAGCTGCCAATCAAGTTTTCTTGACGTTCATTTCCCAATATGTTAGGCGAAAATGCCGCAGTGAGCCTACCTCGGAATCAGCAAGACTCTCATCAGCAAGAGAATATAAGCTCCAGTCTTGACGACGTTGTTGAGGCTCTCCAGAACCAACCACCCGGTCCTGATGACTCCAGCCAGGACACATCGGCGCTATCGTTTTGTCCCCGGGAGAGCAATCCCCATCAGGCAAACATCTTGCCATCCCCTTCAACCATGTCTACTGATATCCGGCCTCAACGAACCACCAGCCCCTCTCTTTCACCAAGAGATAGTGAAATCGAGCAAGACCTCGTAGATGAGCATATGCCTCCCACAGCCCAAGAACCCGCGATCGACGAGGCTTTAATCCTCAGTCAGGAGCAGCCCGTATCCTCGGAGCAACCATTGTTAGGAAGCGCTGACTCAAAAAGCGAATCTCGTCCCTCTACATCACTGAGAGTGCATGCCCCATTCTGGAAGGTTTGGTGGAAAGAGATACTCTGCATCATGGCTAGCATTGCTTCATTTACCGCTAAGCAAGCGTGCCTGGGAATCAGACGTCCAATTCATGCTTTCGCCCGGGCAAATCCTTGGCTGACACCCTTAATGAAATGATCTAGCTATCGTCATCGTCCCTCGCATCTTATGATAATCACACACTGCCAAAGTGGCGTTTAAAAATCACGCTCAACACGTTTCTTGCCTTCTTCACAACGCTGGCAAAAGGAGCCTTCATGCTACCTGTGTCAACTACTCTGAGTCAGTCAAAGTTCACATGGTTCTTGAAACCAAACTCCCTGTACGACTTTTACATACTTGACCAGGCGAGTAGGGGCTGGTTAGGTTCCATGAAATTGCTGTTCCGGGTGCGATTCAAGCACACAGTTGCCATTGGTGCTGTCTTGATGGTTGTCAGCATCATTTCCTTCCCAGTAACTCAATTGGCCATCAGCTACCCTTTGCGCAATGACAACGCCACCGGGGAAGTGGCTGAGATTCCCACTATCGTCAAAATCAGCCAAAAAAGACCCGTTTGGTTCATCTGGTGGACATTGCGTTCCTCAAGGCTACGATGCCGGATGCTGATAGTTTCGCAGTGCCAGTGCGTCCACAAATGGCTATATGTTCTACGGGGAATTGCAATTTCGAACCCTATCAATCACTAGGTGTTTGTGTGCATTTTGCCAATATAACTTCAAAACTCCGTACCAAGCTTATATATAACTCGACGTCGGACATGTTTCCGGGAAGCTTGGAAAGACTTGAGCCTGGTCGAAAAACATGGAACGTCAGCCTCTCGAGCAAATACATATATTGCATCAGAACCCAATGGCTATTGAAGGCAACTTCTTAGAGGGTACCGACAATAATACAAGCCTTCTCAACACCAAAATCGCCTCGTTCTTCCTCATTTACAACTCCCCACTATCACCCAATAAAACTCACGTCGTCTCGAGCGACACAGAAGACGATTACGAAACAGTGGCCTCGATGAGAGACTTTGAATACGAGGCACGCGAAGCCATGTTCCATATCTGTGTCCAGACGTTCGGAACGAGCGTTCGCACGGGGAGGGACGATGCCCATATTTCCGGCACTTTTTCTCAAATAGACAACCCAAGAAAAGGATTCGTCTTGGAGACCAAGTGTTCATTATTCTTGGGTATGTTCGAAAATTGCACGCCGCTGAATGACCCGGGCGACTTAGTTGCGCAAATCACACCCCCAGATCCTGGAACAAGAAAATTCAGTTTTTCGTACGCGTCTATGTGGGATATCGCATTTGGCATCGCCCCATACTTTCAGTACGAGCAGAAGTACGGAGTACGGCCAACGAGACGTTCTGGGCCGGTCAATACTATCGGGCCTGGTTCAGAGATGTGCTGTACGCTGAACGGAACATCTTCAATTCCACGAAGCGAGTGATCTACCTTGACAACTTCTTTCTAGACATTGCTACCAGCATTTCGTCTGCGTGAGTTTCTTTCTACACTTATCATACTTCTCTGACCAAGTTTGACAGGCTACGAACCACTCATCACCAAGACCAGAGCCCAGGTGTGGTCGTTATCAAGGGGACTCCTCTGAAGGAGGTTTCGTACGTTCATATAACTTGGAGATGGCTTTCGTTCCTCGCCGTCGAGATTGCTGCAGCGACACTATTCCTTTGTTATCGTCATTACCGCCCAGAGCGCGAAGTTTCGAAAACGAGGACCGAAAGATGTCTATAAACCAGCAGACGTCAAGGAATCGGCTCTGGCAACTCTTATCGTCCTCAGTAATGATTGCCGCGAAGTCTTGAGCGATGGTCTTCAGCCGGCAGGTGTTCTCCAGAAGACTTCGAAAAAAAATGCAAGTCGAGCTGCGAGGAAACGAGCTTGCGATTGTCGCGGACCTGGAAGTACAATCTTCTCATGGAGGCAGTGATAGCCCCCAAGAGGTGCTCACGGAAGAACACGGCCATCCCAAGAAGCCTTTTTCTTAGTCGTATCCTCACGAGAATGCGGGCGTGATGGGGAAAGCACGAGGCATCGAGAAAGGGGGGAGAGAAGGAAAGAGCAAGTGTTAGCTAGAGGCAGCGGAGTGGCGATTGGTTCCGATGGACCATCTTACTAGGCGTCCATTGCATCATGGTCTTGTCAGGAATGTGCAGGCAGGGCTTTTCAACTGCAGAACTTCTTTGGATTTGGAGGACGGCCTTACACGCAAGAACAGCAACGCTGGGATGATCTCTGAATATACCTGCATTCGCTTCGTATCACCGAATGACTTTGTCGAATAATATCAATTGGGTATTTGCAATCATCTATGCATGCACCTTACACCCGCCGTTTCGCCTCAGCCCCTGATGCCCCTTGATATGCAATGCGCCGTAATTTCAAACCAAGCTCGTACTCTGCAATCTTCAACGTCACCGCAGCTTTCTCGGCGATCTTCGCAGCCCCAGCTCCTGCACCTCTTCTCTGGAAAGGATGATGCTCTCCTCCCTATCCTCTTCAACATCCCCCATCAGCTGTGACTCGTCTATCCAGCCGGCTTCAACCGCGAACCTCACAACCTCGGCAGAAGTCCCGAATGCCGGCGTTCCAGCCTTGGCATCTGGATCGAGGTATTTCCACA
This sequence comes from Colletotrichum salicis, assembly GCA_001563125.1. Classification (NCBI taxonomy): domain Eukaryota; kingdom Fungi; phylum Ascomycota; class Sordariomycetes; order Glomerellales; family Glomerellaceae; genus Colletotrichum; species Colletotrichum salicis. The sequence continues at coordinate 5,790 of JFFI01001814.1, forward strand.
GCTCTTTTGTGACCCTCTTGAATGCTGCCAGGTCCTTTTTGTCGCCCCGGAACCCCTTGATCATGTACTGGTAGAGGTATGCCAGCCACAACACGTTGGTATACGGCACAAATACGTCCCACGATAAGGGTTCGCCATCCACCCCCTTACAATAAGGCGATTTGTGGGCCGACGGTGGCAGGTGCCCACGCTCGCCGCGTATAAGAAAAGATCGCATTTGGCGGTAGACTTTGCACTGCGGGGCGTGGGTGCTGGTGAAGATGCTGAGGTCCTTCTCGAGGTCGAGCGCAATAGGCTCAGATTCCTCTAATTCGAGATCCTCGGCGCGAGAGAGACCATAGTCAAGAATCGTAATGTCAAGGCCAGAGTAGCCAAAGTACGGCCCTGCTCTCTTCGGATTCCGCGTTTGTGGGTCTTCTGATCTCCGTATGCAAAGGTTACCCTCATGCAGATCGCGGTGCTGATCTTGTTAGCTCACGCCGTCCTTCCAGTTGCTTCAATGACGTGCCAACATACCTCAAAGCAAGCTAAATCTTCCGCCCTAGCCAGTGCAATGGCTACATGGAAGAAGATATCCCACAGCTGACTGGAGTCCGTAAGCTCGAAGTCCTCGAGTGCAGTTCCTGCATCACCCAGCTCCACCACCAGGAAAGTGGTCTCGTCAAGATAGCGACTCGGGCTCGGGTAAAACTGCAGCCTGTCCGGATCCTTGCGCTTCGTCTTTCGATGGAAGCCTTGGTGGGTTTCAAGCAAGCACTTTGGGGCTTTTCCTTTCACAAGGTAGCGCTCCTTGTAAATGACGAAACCGGGAATGTCGGCGAGCCACTCGGATATGCTTAGCTCTCCACGCATATCGTCTTCTGAGTGCGGCTCTTCGTCAACCAGTCCAGAACGCTCCTGAGCCTTGGTTTGCGCCTTGATTGGCGACTCGAGACGGATGCATTTGATGATGCTTGTGCCACGCTCATTTCGTACGCGGTATACTTCTGCGTAAGAAGCCTCAGCAATCTTCTCGATTGTATCTCCGGGTGGGCAAATATCCTCCCAGGTAAGAATGCGATAGTCGGGCTGAGGCTCTATCGGCACTTCGGGGGCTTTGATCTCGGGCGTTTCAGCCTCTGATACGGGTGTAGGAAGTGACCCTTTGGCTATCCTTCTCGTAATTTTCGCGGTCCTTGTGGTTTGTTTCACCGCTCGTGGTGGAGTTTCTGGTTTTTGTGGTGTTGGCGGAGATGCCACAACAACTTCGCTGAAGTCTTTTGATAGCTCATCTTCCGAGGAGTAGGAATCCAAGTTAATCCCAAGGGTGTACAATTCCTCCGTAATCTTGATGATGGAGTCATCCTCAGGGTCTACCGTGACCGTCGCATTGGGTTTCCGAATCGGGGTTTGTGGAAGTTCAGCAAACAGTCGCCTTGCTTTTGCCTTTGTTGAGGTCTTGCCGTAGGTACGAGCTGCAGTTGTTCGCACCATTTTGTCTTCTTCTTTGTGAGTCCATACAGGGTTGATTTGATGAGTTGAGTGCTATCGCTTTTGACGCTTTATTGCATGATGTCGCCATGACTGACGTTGGCATCTATTGACATTCCGGGCGCGTCGTCCAGACGACCAGAGCTTGCCCGGAAGATGCGTTATCCCGCAGCCGCTAAAGGACCCCCCGGGCCGAGCACGAGACACTGGGACCCACTGGCCTGGGTTCTGCGACGGTCGACCGCATTCAGATGAAAAGGTGGAGAAACGTCACTGTGCCCCAGCTTCCAGAAAAGCGACGTGACTGGCTGACTACTGGTTGGCGACTGGCCCAATTTCGCCTTCTGGTTGGCGATACCTCCTCACAAGCTCGCAGCTTCACTGTCTGCAGTCTTGGATCTCGACACCACCGCAGCCAGCCAGCCATCCCTCCCCCGACCGCAACCATGGCCGCCATCCTCAACAGCCTCTTCGGAGGCTCTAAGCCCTCCGCATCCCCAATTCCTAGCGGTGATTCCGGTATGCTACTCTCGATACTCAATTCCCCTGGCCCCCTAAACCAACCCCCGTGCTGTCAAAGCTTCCAGTTTCCCCTCAGCACCCACAAAATCCACAACCTCATTAGACTGACGCAATCATTCTCTCGCGTATAGACTTTGCAGACTTCGCCGGTGCTGCTGATCCGTCACCCGTTCCCAGCGCCTTCACGGCTGCCCCTGGCGGCACGACGCTCGGCGGTGCGCCCGAGGCCACGGGACGTCCCTTCACGAAGTGGTACAACATCCACGAGCGCCACTCCCTCAGCGAGTTCAAGCTCGAGGGTGCCATCCTCGCCGTCAGCGCCGTCATCTTCCTCCTGCACATCATTGGCTCGCGCCTCAACCGCAAGAAGGCCAAGTCTTGGGCCACGGCCCACGCGCCGGTGCTCAAGTCCGAGTTCGCCTCCGTTGGCTTCTCCCCGCGTTCCACGACCGACACCGACCCCAAGGACCCTACGGGCCTGCTGCGCGAGAAGTCCCTCTTCGAGTTTGCCAGCTACGGAACCGGTCGCCAGAATGTCGCCTTTATGGACGTCAAGTTGACGCTGACCAAGCGCTTCAACCCGTTCCTCAGCATCATCGAGGCCGTCACCAGCTTCTTCATGGATACCGTCGAGGCGCCCCACGATTCTGTCGAGGCTGTCATCTACCCCTTTGACGGAAAGGAGAGCCTCACTGTCCCCGCGATCCCCGGCACCCACGAGCTGCGCAGCAAGGAGAACAAGAGCACATACGATAACTTTGTCTGGGCCATCGTTTCCAAGGAGCGCATGAAGCAGGTTCGCGACGATCGCTACGATGTCTCCATCACCTTCACCAAGGACAATGGCAAGCTTCCCAACTGGGTTACCGTCATGAGCGAGAGCGCCGAGATCACCGAGCAGCTGTTGACCCCTGAGCTCATCAAGGCCGTTGAGGCTGCCGGCGACGCGTTTGATTACCTCATCGTCTCTGACCAGCCCATTGAGCGCCCCAGCACGTGAGTATCAGCTGCGACTTGTCATTTTTATGTACAATACTAACAGTGTAATAGCATCGAGGAGACCACCCCCCGCAAGCGCGTCTTCCTCCGTTACCGCATCCCCTCGAGCAACAACTACGAATCCCTGTTGCCTCTGTTCGAATACTTTGTCCGCATCCCCGACGCCCTCGTCTCTGGCGCGCACTTCCGCCCCGAGGTCCTGCGCAAGGTCCGCAGCGTGCGCGAGGAAACCGTCGCCCAGCTCAAGAAGGCTGCCGAGGCTGAGAAGGCCGAGGAGCGCACCCTTGAGCGCGAGAAGCAGAAGAAGGCTAAGCGCGACGCCGAGCTCAGCGCCCTGGACGCCAAGGCGCAGAAGAAGTACCTCGAGAAGGAGCGTGAGCGCGACCTCAAGAAGAGCATGAAGAAGCAGACCATGCGCGGTTAAAGCAGGGTTTGAATGGTTTCCTAAGTGGAAGCTCTTGAAAAGTTGCCACCCTTCATCAACGTTTTTAAAACCTGGAGGGAAAAAGACCGAGGGCGGTCTAGGGGTCCAAGGAAGGGGTCGGCGGTGTCAATATTACAATCTACGAAGGCTGACATGTATACATGTACCATCATGAAAGGCGGCGGCGGCGGCTACGGGGAAATCAAATAGTATATCTTGTGTCAAATCATAACCTAATAAGCTGTCAACCTTTTGTCATGTGTAATCTCCGCGAACCCGTCTCTCATACCACGACTTGGCTTCAAACAACCACACCGTTTACTGGTCTTGCGCCAGGATGCCCTCCACACGCGCCACCTTGTCGGCGGCAGACTGCTTCTTGTCCGTTCTGCGCAAAGAGGAATAACCATCATCAGCCACTTAAACATTGTCCACGCAAACACAACTTGCTGCTTTGCTTCGTTGTGATGAGAAAATTCATTTTAGATAGACAAACCTCGAGCCGACGCGCATCGAAGACTGGATCCGCACGACGCCGCTCTGGTGGACAAGAGAGTGCGCCTGTCCGATGACGCGGAAGACGTCGTCCCAGCTTCCCTCTGGGATGTTGTCAGTTCTTTCTGCAGGATGGTAGCCATGGGATAAAGAGGGAAAGAGAAGACTGTGGGTAGGCAAGGTAAGGAAATGAGTCAGAAGACACATACCAACGGTGGTCCCGGCCGAATGCATGGTATACTTGAGCCCGCTCGCTTTAAGCAGGCGCTGGACCTGCGCGACCTCGTTGGCGACGGAGACGCTGCCTGTGCCGACGGGGATGAGGCAGAAGTCTGCGTAGGCGGCTTCGGGGGTGGGGATGTTGGAGTAGTCTTCGGTGGACATTTTTGCTGGTGTTGTGTGTGTTGTGAGAACGTATGTGAGTGAGTGAAGGTTTGGTGATGTTGGGTTTGAGTGGGTGAGTCGTTTGCGGTGGGGTTGGATTTGCGCGACTTTGGCTTTAGGTACTGAGGTCCACGGGGTGGTGGCGTGTTGATTGTTGTAGCTATGAGGTTGGTTCCTGGAGGGGATGCGAGGGCTTGGCTTCACGCAAAGTCTGCTGAGGTTGAGAAATGGGATACGCGACTTTGGGTATTGTGAAGGATCTTGAGGGAGAAATGATATAAATACAAGGAAAGTTGATATGTCGTTGACTTTGAGATGCCGTCGCCGTGCAGAGTACCTTTTCCAATGATGCAATGAGGGGGTGGGGGTGGTCCGTTCCTAACCGCAGAGGAG
>JFFI01001816.1:0-25157 GCA_001563125.1 Colletotrichum salicis
TGAGCCAATGTCGATATGCCAAACAGAGTGATCCAATGCTGCCGAACAAAAAGTGATGCTGATGCTCCTTGATCAACCCAACCACAAGCGCCGTGTTCCCCATTACACCAATCAGTGAAAACTTTGTCAAAATCGGAAAAAAACATCAGATGGGAAAGTTCAACTTCTGCTCCGCCCATGGGATGTTGTAGTGGTTCTCCCAGTTGCGGCCGTTACGTGGGCCCTCCTTGATGAGCTGCATCTCCCGCACTCCGCAAAACATGCCGTTGCGCCCTGTCCGCTCAACCGTCTTCCACCCTTCCCGGCGCTGGTAAATCTCCTCCATGAAGCGCTGGCCTTCGACAACCTCTCTGTGGGGGTTCGGGGTCGGGAATCGTGAAAAGTACGTGATGATTTCCTGCGGCAGGGCCATGAGCCGTTCCCAATGACGAATAACACGCTCGAGGCGCTGGGTTCTCTTGCGGTAGGCCACGCGCACGTACGGGTTCACAAAGACGCCCATGTCCGGCTCGCCAGCCTCGTCCGCAACACTTGTGACGTCGGCAAGGAACAGACAGCATTCGCATGCGTCAAAGTAGACCTCGGGTTCGTAGCGGAATCGGACGGGTGTCGTCGCGTTATGAGGGTGGTCCGGGTTAATGACGTGGTGCGCAACAGCTTGCCAGTCCTTGGTCGGCAGTTTCTTGTCCATGTTTTGGACGTACTTGGCCTGCATGGCCACCATTCCACCCCAGCAGCTCTTGACGGGGACCGCATCCGTCTGCGAGATCATGGCCTTGCGCGAGGCCGCCTGGCCCTTGTTGGTGAAGTATGGGAAGATTGGTATGCCGTTGGAGTAACCTTCAGCGTCGCGTTGCGCATAAAGGTCATACTCGAGGAAGGGGTTCCAGTCATAGTCCAAGGAGCACGCCGAGAGGTAGTGAGCTCGGCCGTCTTCGCCCGCATTCGTGTTGAACAGCAGATGAGCAGCGTCTACCGGCGCAAAAAGGGCGTCGTTGAGGAACAGAATCTTGTCATACTTGACAATCCCTGCATCCGTGTCGTACTGGTCCAATGGATAGAGGGCGCGGTTGCGCATCTCGGACAGATATGCCAAGCGTTTCAACCTCTGTGTTCCATCAGGCATGGTGACATGCGGGAAGACGTTGTAGTCGACCTGACCCTCGCTGACGATCTTGTGCTTGCATGGCACATTTTTCTTGAACTCCTCCAACGCAGCAGTACCCAAATCACCGCTGTCATTTTCGTAGATGCTGAGGAATGTGTTGTCCTCGCCGAGCATGTGGATCAGATCCAGCACGTTCTTGGCCCATTCTCCGCCTGCAATCTTGCCCTCTGGATCAAACAGACTGACGGCAATGAAGACCTTTTCGTTTTGCATGTTGGCGCAACCAGACAGGCTGTCGGACACCAGACATCTTTTCCTCAGATCCTTGTAGTGCTTCGGGTGGCGCGTGTACGACGGGAAGAATATCGGTGTAGTAACAAGAATGAAGAGTATGAACATCAACGTGTATCGGAGTAAGAGTCGTGGGAGTGATCGAGGTTGTCGACGGAACTTTCTGAGCAACGACTTTGGCCGTCCTCTGAGCCATGCAAGTAGCGTTCCTCGTTGCCTTCTACGCGAGATTGAGGCCGAGCCGGGAAGCAATGGCTCTTTATGTTCATCGTCGAGGTCGAAGTCTTCTACGGACGACGAAGACCGCTCTTCAGCGTAGGCAATGTCCCCCGATTTCGGCATTCTGGTACTTATTGGCGTACCGTTGCAATGAGGTTCGGTTCGGGTCGAGTCGTCGTCGATATCGTCGTCGCCTTCGTCTTCGGAATACAAAGTGTATCTATGTAGGTTCTAGAGGGGTTTACTGTGTAAGTCTATGCCAACGTCGAGTGCCAAGACAAAGCTCACGATGATATTAAGCGACCAAGAAAGAGTCCCGTTGGCCGTAATTGAAACTCGATGTTACAGTAACTTCGCAGAGGTAAGGTGTCAAGTCCGGCCGTTGTCGAGTTTTGTTTGGAACATGCGCGGTCAGAGGATCCAAGATCGGACGACGACTGCAAGGCTTGGACCGAAGACGAGCTGACGTTGTCTGAGCAGGGGAACAGGTCCAACGGGTCTCCTTGCCAGAGATGGAGGAAGGGGGTACTCGGGAACAAGGCGAGGAATCGGAGGATTAAGCTAAAGTAAAGTAGGACAATGAGAAGAAAGAAGACGGGGGGATAAGCATTCATTACAAGAAGAGTAGCGGCTTCTTGACGAAGTACAGGAAGGGAAAGGCGTGGAGCTGAATAGGTCTGGAACGACGGCGAGGACGAACCAGGACGAAAATGGCTTCGAGGAATGGGCTTAGAGTTTGGGATCGAGTTTGGGGGCAGACCAAACATCAGTCCGGCCCTGCCCCAACAGCAGCCACAATTCATTCCATAGCGAAGACCCACGGTCCATCATTCATGGTCCATGATCCACGGCGGCCCACGGCCCACGGCGATGACGGCCACCGCTAGAGGATGGCCGGGGACACGACGCTTCCGAATTGGGAGCAGCATTGTGCTATTGGGGACGGCCCATGGCTCGTGGATGATGGGGCAAGCCGCAAGTGACAGGACCTGAAGGACCATGGATGGATGGACGATGGGAGGGAGAGAGGTTACTGCACAGTCTGGTCTCTAGTGTACTCGTTCCACTCTGTAGCCGTACAGAACGTGGTACTCTGTACAGTATCTATATTTGTACAGTCGCTGCGTAGAGGCGTCATGTACCCGTACGAGTAGAGAGTGTATCCTAGGCGTAGACGGGGAATGGCGAGGTATACGCAGCCGCAGGTGCTAGGGCAGAGGCAACACGGCGACAGCTTGACTCGAGGACGGCATGGGTTCAACGTGACCGCAGTTCACCGTTCCTGGTCAAAAGGTCGTGGATATAGAGGGCGCGCCGCGCGCAGTGATTGCCAACTTGCTCGCGGTTGGACCTCCTTGGTGCCCCGGTGGGTGCAGGGGAAGCAAGCGCGCTGCGCAGGACGCATGTCGCAGGGCAGCGTGGGGACTGCAAACCCTCGACGGCCTCGAAACTATGTTTCTGTTCCGGCAATGCGGCGTCATCCTGGTTCCGACCTACGCTCAATGTTGTTGGTGGTGGTGGACTGGTGGTGGGGCCACGGAGAGCAGCTTTGCAGCTTTGCTTCATCGTTTATTTTTCATGCAGAGGAGTCGACCCGAAGACATGCGCCATTAGTCAGGAAGCAAGCGGTGGTGAACCGTTGGGGTATAGCGAGTGAGTGTTTGCCCTTGCATTGGCTTGTGGCCGATAATTCGCAAGAGGACTCATGGACCATGGGGATGCCGCTGGAGGACAACCTGAAGAGAAGAGACTTGGTAAATGCAGATGGCGAGACGGGGGGGGAGAGAGAGAGAGAGACTGGGAGTGAGACAATAATCCCAAGTGTTGCTTTCAGGTTGGAGCATATCAAACTTCAAAGACAAGCGTCAATGTGAAAGGAAAGAAGTTCCGCATCCAGTATCAGATGCCAAGGCAAGAACGTGCTCGGTCGAGGTCGAACAAGAAGGTCCGGCTAGGCAGGCGGCAGACATGGATGGGGGTAGGTACATGGGTACCAGGTAGCTCCGGTACCTGCCAGCTGTGCCTCTCCCAAGTTGCACCTTCCCATATGCTCCAGGACCTTGGCATGCGCCCCAAGCTTTTTGTTTGAGTGGCAAGAACGACCGTGAAGTCAAGACACAATCAGATTGCATGTATATGTAAAGTGCAAACATCACTTCAAATGAACGTTTGATTTGTGTTGTCGTTTGCACAGCCAAACATGGAACGAGTCCATGATCATCAGATTGTTGCTAGTTGCTAACTGCAGAAAGACAAGGAGGCAAGGGGTAGCGGGCCCCGTCTCTCAAAGCAATCGAAGATCGCAAGGTGCAGGGCTGTGAACCAAGGAGTGAAGGAGGTTTTGGAGCTCCTCCAGCCGTGACAGGAACTGCGACACTAGACTCCAAGAGGATTAACGTGGTGAGCCCCTGGTCATGATCAGAATCACCACTACTGGATGCACGGCCGATTTTTCATCTCGTTTCGGCCGATTTTCCTTACTTTCCCAAATTCTTACCAAGCAAACGCACACAACAACAAGCCAGACACGCCAGATTCCTTGCATTTTTCCCACCGAACACTTTTCCCTTGCTTACCTAAGTCCGGAGTCACGGATACTCTTTGCTTTCCCCGAGGCTGGTCTTCGAAGTTCCTCATCCGTCCCGTCTATTCCTTCCGCGGCCCCTCTCCTCACTGGAGCATCAACAGTCTTGGCAAGAGATATCTGCATTCACGAGTAAACTTGATGCATCATGGATTGGGATTGATGGAATGATGCAAATTGCACACAGGAACAAATCCCTTACGTCACCATCCCATATACACAGTAAAGGCAGGCTCGCGGCTCGCCACTCGTTTCACAGTCCACCACGGCACGCCGCACCACCCACCTTCCGTCGTGTCCTGTTGTGCTGCGCTGCCACAGCCAAACTCCACGTTGCATCCCTGCCGTTGTGTCGACCGGATCCGCTCCTCTGGGAACTTCCCCTGTTGCTGACTTGCTGTTCGTCTTTCTGCTGCGCGCCCAGAGATTTTTCCAACGGCCAAGTTGGATACGCAAGAAAAAAAGGGTCAGGACTCAGGACTTGGAGATTAAGAATAGCTCGCTGCAATCTCTGCAGACGACGGCCCATGGAGAAGCGCAACAATCACCGACCACTCAGTCTTCACCAATCAACAACTCTGCCTCGGTGCCGCCGTCCATGCAGCTTGCAGCGTTGGTCGACGGCTTGGCGCACGCCATCAGCCACAACTCGTCGAATCTCCTTACGCAAGCCACTTGATAACGCCCCTTGGTCAGCGGCCACATCTCACTCAATGTCCGTTGCTCACTCACTTCCATCTCACTCAGCCCTCATACTTCATTATTAGACAACGATGAGTAGAGTGAGCAAGCGGGATTTCATTCGGCGATACGACAGCAAGAATTCCAACTTTGATCAAGTAAGAATCTCGAGCGAGACTTCTTCACAGACTAAGAGACAGAACTGCATCTTGTGATCACGATCCTCACTGCTCGCAATTTTCCCCTTGGCAGGCTACCGTTCAACTCCCTCAAGCGCCAGCTCCACCCTCATTTCGGCTCCGCGGCATCACCAACAGGCCTGTAAGAGAGCGGGGCCGCGATTCGCGGCCTCCGATCGGCGTCTGTCAGCACTATGTTCCTATCCTCCCACACGGCCACGCTTACTTCGTGCATCTCTTCTTCTGGCTTAGATGCAAGATACCCAGAAACCGCGCTATTGCCTCCCAAAGCCATGCCCAAACTTTAGCTCAATGGTGTCATGACACTGCATGACTGATAAATGGCAGCCTAGAAATACGAGTTGTTTAGGTAAACCCGACGATTCTCATTGAGCATTGAGGTCTGCGGACCGTTCCTCTCCTCTTAATGGTACAATATGTGGGACATTCAATGAGAATTTGCCTTGTAGACTAAAGAGCCAAATTCTCAGGACTCACTGTATTGAGTTGAGCGCGTGCTTGGGGCACACGCGTACCGTGTAATTGAATTGCATACCGTATCGTGTGATTTCCCTTGAAAGCCTGATCCCGTCAAGGTCGATCTTTTGCGCCTGTAAAGCTGAAAGAAAACCACCAAATAAAAGTAAGTTGCTAGGCCACTACCGATTAGTACAGAGTGCTCCGTTCGGACGGATATGGTTTCTGACTCTACACTACCATCGCAATCCTTGCATTCTTTACTCTACACTAAGGTACCCGAAGAGGATGAAAATCCCTGTATATCGAAAAGTCGATTCGAACCGTGCCTTCTTCTTGTTAATCCTTGCTTAATGAACATAAGGTACTCCGTAACTCGCGCTATGGCTCTATCCTCCGCAGTGTTCATCGTGGACTTCACACACGGAGGGTCTAGCGGCATAATTACAAGAAGAAATGGGTGACCAGCTGTCGAGCCGCGAGCAACCTTCGGGAACTCTGACTTGACATGTCAAGTGTCATCCTCGCCAAGCCGGGGCCTCGTGCAGAACAAGGCGTCTAACGAGCCCCACAACATGATCTACCATAGCGACAACTCTCACGAGCCAGGCAAGAGAGACACTACTCACAGAGTATGCTTCCAACAACTTGGTCCTGATGGACGTAAGTCGAAGTCATGTCGAAAAGTACACGTATGTTAACAGAGGTACCAAGGTCCTCCAACACTACCCACATATTATAATTGTCGAGCACCAAGACGGGCCTTCTCTCTAGATGGAACCAGACTTGGTCTCCCTGTATCAGCCCTCTCCCCCATTTCAGACATAGTTCCATGTCCAAATATGTGCCCTACTAAACGTACTCGAACGTGTCATGTCTTTGCGGCGCATTGAAGTAATTATCCGACTTATCCGCCATGGCCTTCTCTCGCCTTGTCCCCAAGAACCAAGCAGCTATGGTGAGCAATGTGAGACCAACAGTCAGGACTGCAAACAACCAGATGTGCTTTGATACTATAGACTGGCCGTCAACTGCTTCCCAGTTGAACATGTCCATAGAGAAGATAGCCTAAGGTCGTCAGTAAAGAAAAACGTCTTTTGTAAAGAGGTGCTAGCAACATGGAACACATGACGTACTGCGACACTCGAAAGAGGGAGGTATATCATGGTCAAGAGCGCAATCGTTCTCATCTGCGCGCTCTCGACCTTTGTTTGCACCGCAATGGCAGCATTTGCTTTCGAAATCTTAGTGTTGGTCTTTGAGTCCTGTCTTGCAATGTGGTTCCAAACCTATATGTATTGATGTTAGTTCGTTCAACTATCGGAGTAGAGTAGAGTCTTGGGCAGACAACTAACCGTTTGCATTGCCAATGATGTGTTGCAGATCATCATGTTACACTCATCGATTTTATCGTCATACTCGATCATGATGTCGTCCACCCTCCTCTTCATCTTTATTCCCACCTTTGCCACCTCTGCTGCTCTCAGTTCATTGCTGTAGATATATTCGGCACCATCCAGTGGCTCAAGCTCCGTCTTTACAACATCAATCTCTTTTGAAAACTTGGACAACTGTCGTTTCACCATGCGAATTTGATCCATCAGGCTTTGACTCTTAACACAGAGAGTTAGGTGTTGTTGTGCTTTCGCGCCCTCCGTATCTGCGTCTGGACTCCACGGCTGTCCTTCGAGCTTTTCTGTCTGGAGCGTGAACGGGTCCAACAAATCTTCTACCGCGTTAACCAGCCTAGTTCTCTCTAGCTCTGCAAATATTCCTGGTACTAAGAGTGGGTGAAAGGCTTGCTTGCCTGCTCTCCGCACTTTTGCCTCAATGCTTTCCATCTGGTCATCGTTACAACCGTAAACGACAGCGAATGTGGACCCGGTACTTGGTATATAAGTGGTAGACATTGCTAGATCGTCTGGAAGACTTGCAGACATGCGCGCAGAGAATGCTACAAGGTATGTCAGTCTTGGCATTTGCTGATGCAGAAAGTACCGAGGGGGGAACGAACACATCTTGAGATGACCTGACGTCGCGTCATCTTCACGAGCCGAGGAGAAGCACGGGACCAGTCTTGCTATCGTTCGCTTCACATTTCGGGAAACATGAAACTCTCTAGTGAGTCTCTCCCAGGTGTTCTTCATGAACGGGAGATATTGCACTCTGCCCGGTGTTTCGGAGTCTGGAGGAGCTCTGCTACATAATCTAATTGGTATCAGTATGATGTCGCTATGCCTAGGCCCGAAGTTTGAGGTCTTCGGAGTATTCGGCTCACACTATATGTATCCCTGGCTTCAAGTCCTCCCAGTCAGGAGAGCTGCTCTGTGACTGTTGGTACTTGTAATTAGCGCTAATAACAGGTGAGTAGAGAACGATATCAACTTACGGAGCTGAACCATCGCTCCCAGTCTTCTTTAGTGTAAAGCTCTTGACTTGTGGGCTGTGAGAGATCAGTCTCTGCGAGAGCTACAAACGATGGGTCAACACAGACCTCTTCGCCCTCTAAGTATCTCAGAACCACAGCCTTTCGCTCGTTGTATCCAAAGAAACTAAGATCTGATGCCGACCACGTCACAGTCTCGATAGGTAAATCCATCCTTCAGGTTATAAGGTCTGGTGATGACGAATCCAAAGTCAAATCAACGATACTAGCTCCTCAACGGCACGGGTGTTGAGAGGCACGCTGTGTCAAATGTAGGTAGAGTGGGCGAGAAAGTGTTGGGTCCTCGACAGCATCGACAGCCTATGTATCTTGACTACTTTGAGAGAAAAATGTATCAATATGCGAGAGGCGTCTCTGACAGGAAGGCTGTTTCCGTAATGTCGTTCATGGTTTCTACAATTCCAAACCCCTCACGAGATCCCGCCCTCTAGCCTGCCTCGCAGAATGCCTTTGACTACTTTAGTATGCCTCCACGCTCTTTGCGTACACCATGCTGGCCTAGGCCAAGACCGATTAGTTGCATGTCGGCTTACATGCAGCAGCTAAAACACCTCTCCTTCTAGTGTATGTAGGCAGAGCCGAGGTGGAGCGATAGGCAGTGTTCATGTATGTGTTGTCGGGCCGCCATTGGGATTAACTCCATGCATCATGCAATACAGGGCAGGTGGGACTCGATATCGGGATTGGTCACCTGCACGCATGATCCAATCCTCTCGAGAAGGAGAGCCTCACAAGTGAAGCCAGCTCGGATGCCGCCCCCGCCCGTTGTGCCTTTTCAGGTTTCCAACCACGCCTCCCCTCGCCTCAACTTGGACACCGAAAACTAACAAGCCTCTCGCCAAAAACGCTGTGAAGCACACCTTGCCGGCACTGAACGGATTAGTCGGCCTTGAGACCTCGGAATGTCCTTCTTTCGCAAAACCTTGAGCCGCGGTGACAAACCGGAATCGAAACCAGAAGTTGAAAAGAAAGATACATGGTCCAGTACGGAGACAACACAAACAGCGCCAAAACCAGGTCCAGGGTCGGAATTCCCGTGCGAGGAAGTGATGAGAGCGAGATATCATGATTCCGCAAAGTTGAAGACATCGCTGGACGCAATCTATGGCCAAGGGAATTATAAAGTTAAGGTATACTACATACTCTCATTTGCGAACGGTATTACACGATTCTCACAATTGCTTCAAACAGGAAAGAGCCAACAGATTCATCCTCATGCTACCAAAGCCTTTGAAAAAAGTCTGAATCTTCCCCCTTTCAAATCGAGTCATCGACGCATCGCACTGAAATGATTAACGCATTCGGTTTCGTAGGGCGAGCTAGCAGCAATCGAAAAACGCATTAGGGTACACTACAACGATTGAGTTAGTTGGCCTTCATGCTCGGGATGTGGAAGTTCTGACCTTTCGAACTGGAACGTTATATGGAAGTTGAATGCATGCGTAAAGAAGACGGGACACCCTGCTGTTTCTCCCTGGAATCGGGCAATAGATGGTATTATCCATATAATCGCCATCCATTGTGGGCTGCATGATAACTCTTGCTTCTGGCCTTGAGCTTGGGGTTGAAAAAGTGTGACCCATTCACCTTACCGGGCCTCGCATAGTTGCCTGAGCCTCTCAGCCATCCGTTTCGTGAATCTCAGCGTTTGGGCTTAAGATAGTAATCTGGGTCGACGGTGCAAGTCTTCAACAGATCCTTCATCTTTTTGCTCAACAAGCTCGATGGGATTCTCGTCGTGGATTCGGGATCTAGCATACGGTCTCGAATGATATCCAGCAAGTCCGAAAGGTACCAAGAGCAATCGCGATGGTTCATGAGTTTCGTGATCCATGTGGTAACCGAGGACTTGAGGAAAGCCTTTTTGTCTTTGATTGAGAAGAAAACATCAGAGTCAAAACCATGTTTATCTTGTTCCAATCTGAAATCGGGAAATGTTTTCTCCACGTCTTCAAGTCCGAGCAAAAACCAGGTGACGTATTCGAGGAAAACACACCCCAGGCTGAAGATATCTGATCTTGGTGACACGAGACCGAATTCCAGATCAAATTCGGGGCAGCGGTAAGTTGCTGTTCTCTCCAAGCTGTTGGGATCTTGCTTTGAGCGGGAAACTTGGGTATGCAGTCTTCCAAGACCAAAGTCCGCCAAGGCCAGAATACCAGGGAAGCTATCTGATTTGAACCACAGGAAATTCCCTGGGAATCACCATTTAGAAAATTTCGATATGTAGTAGAGATAGTCAACGTACCTGGCTTGATATCCCCATGACGTCCGTATAACTGCTTATTGGAGTCTCGGTCTTCCAGATATCGCAGAGTTGGTTCGCGGTCGTTGTGAACGTAGCGGAGGGCCTCGCAGACTTCATAGAATTGAGTGGCCATCCACTTGCAATGCTTCTTGTCTCTCACCAGAGCTTGATTGCTCTGCCAAAATTTGTTCAAAGTTCCATCAGCCCAGTCGAACAAGAGATAGAAGGTTGATTCCCTTGTCGCCGCATTTTTGACCTCGAAGGTGGCCAATAGCTGGATGATGTGTTTCTTTTGATAGTTCTGAGCAGTGGAGACGAGTGACGACAACTCAAGATTAAAGCTGTCGCGACTATGGGACGTAAGCTTCTTCAGCGCAAAGTAGCCTTGTGGGTGCCGAATCTAGATGAGTGAACTTGTTAGTCGAATGGCCGAACCCGGCTCAAGGTCTATTTCACAATGTTACTTTAAGTACTTACCCCATGCACTCCAAAGTCGGAATGACCCTCGTGAATTCTCACTTTGTACACCTCACTGAAACCTCCGTACGAGTTTCCACCGGAATCCGACTTCCTCTCCTCTTCCTCGACCTTGGCCACAACTTCCATAGGGAAGACGTCCCCAGTATCAAGTATGTAATGCTGATGTCTTCCTTGTTCCCACTTGATGAAGGGCGAGCATACTGTGTATGACCACTGAGAGAATCTTGTACGATAATCTGAGCGAGAATATGTGTTGAGCTGTCGATGTTCCTTGTGCTTTCTGCAGCGAAGAGTTCGGCGTCTGTCAGCAGGCACCTTCTGTAGAGGAAGACAACTATCTCTCAGCTCATCAACCGACATGTGAATCAACATGTCCTCGGCCTTGTCGATTCCGATCAGAATTGCGAGAAGCTTGATACAGGGCGCCCTGGAGCCGTCCACACTGCCATGTAGAATTTCCCTAGCGAGCTGATCCTTATCTTGAACACCTTTGAAGCACTTGAGCACGTGAACGGCGGATAAGACCCGGCTGTACGTCATGATTTGTTCAAATGTGCGCCGCGGTACAAAATCCTTATCGGGTTCAAGGAGATGAGGCACCATGGCGGCCGCCTCGTCAAGTTCGCCGGCAATATTCCTGATGACATCGCGTTCGAAGCGAAAATCTTCTGGCTTTCTGGAAGCCCCGTTGATTCTTCGGCCTGGAGGATTTCTTTGTTCGCTCTTCAGTCGAAAGGACTCGCCTCTATCATGAATATGTGTGACTTTCTGCGGGTTATCCAACACGAGCTTCCCTTGTTGGAATAACAGTCTGAAAACTTCCTCAGGTTTGGCTGCCATGATGAAATTTCGAAGTCTGGGTTGCACGATGTTAGTTGACTTGGTCCTTAGCCTGAACCCATAAGATAGGGAACTTGCCAATGATGTCCAACAAGCTTCTGTGTGGATTCAGTGGTCAGCCTGAAAGCTGTTTCTCGCAGCTTGCCACCAATGTCTGTCGATCAAATATGATGCGCAAAGACGTTGCTCCAGCGTAGAGAAATCGAATGAGGCGACACTAGGTGAAGAAGTGCGAAACCCACATGCACTCTATACAACGGAATGGAGTCGGGTTGGATCAGATCTTAAAGCCAATCGTGTACATAGACGGGCTATGAGCGTTGAAGTAACTTTCCTAGAGTCTCCATTCCCACTTGATGGAGTGGTGCCTTGAACCATGATTTGCTGGCCTTGTCATCTTTTTACCTGTGTCTGCCACCCATCCTTGGCCTTAATAGGAAAGCCTCGTTGACAGACCTTGCATCAAATGTAGAATTCGGTCAGAAAAACGGCTTTTGAGCAGCGATGGCATCTTGATAAGGCAGAAGCAGCAAGGCAACGGGTCGCGCGCCAGGATCTCAACAAGCCGCAGCAAGATGAGGGCAGTATCGTGATTGGTTTGGGTATTATGTCTTGCACTTAACCGCAGTTCACTTTCCACACGTGCCGTCGGAGAGCTTGCTTGTTCCATCCGACAGAGCCCGACGAAGTGTATGCCCAAGGAGGCCTCGGCCCATCACCCACCCACGCACCTTCATCCTTCGAGCCGAGTGATGGCCCCCACTGGCTGCCTCAACGTTGTGTTCAAAGGAATCAATTTCGAAAATGGAGATGGGGCTGGGTCGTTGACTCTTATGTCTTAAGGGCCTGGGTGTTGTAAGTACGTTGGCTGCACTCTGAAGAAGTATTTCAAGAGTCTGGAAAGACGAGGCGAATCAATCCTTGCCAATAAGGTCGATGCCCTAGGAAGAAAATGAGAAATCAACAGATCATACACTCAGTCGAATCACAGTCCCACATTTCATACCATCCGACGCGTCAATACGGAAATAGGTGAGGGATGCACATACCCGGTGCCTTTGATGAGACTGCTGAGGATGTGCTGCGCGAAACCCCCTCCCCGTTCGGCATGATGTTCGATCGTGGCCAGCAGCAGCGATAGTCAGCCCACATCAGGGCGAGTTGGCTACGGGCAGACCTAAGTGCGCTTAAGAAGCGCACTCAGCACGAAAGACACAGGACTGGAAGGGATCAGAAACCTTGCTTTTATTGCCTGCAGTGTAACCGATAATATGCGCTGACAACGCAGAGCTACTGCGGCTCAGCCGGCAAAGCCTCCAAAGGGGCTGGGTCGCCATGTGGTGCGCCTGAATCCTTGCCCCCTCTTATCCAATCAAGAAGCCAAGGCTGCCTCCGACGATGGCCGGAACCTCGAGAGGAAAATACGACCGGTGAGAGACATTGTTGATATGGCGGTCTGGGGCAATTGGGCTCGAAAATCACACAACCTCATAAGTGAAGTAGATCCTCGATAACCAGGTTGCTGAACGACTCTTGACCTGTCAATTAGGAGACTAATCATTATTTTCATTGGTAGCAATGTGCCGACTTTCGCCACTTTGATTACCCGGCCGATTTGTTTTTGCGGGACATTTCCAGGTTGAAATAGGAGTTTCGTAACCGACAACTGTAGCGTAAGGCGTCTGGTTGCCTGCTTTTCCCACCGCGACCTTTCAGTCCCACGGATAATTACCTTTTCGATTTCGTACCTCAAATTTTGACTTAGGGTCATGGCCTGGCAGCAAAGTCATACACCTTCCGGCAAGGTTCAATGGCAGAGTAATCAGGATGGCACCCGGAATGCCATAATTTCTGCATCGCAAGTCAGCTCTAGCCAGCTTAAGGAATACCTGGACACGAATTATCCTGGACAGTATTCGGTACAGGTAAATCTTTTATCCCCTGCTTTGTTCATTCACCTGCCGTGAAGATACTGACCATGATGCAGTTGAAGCGGGATAAATTTAGAATCACGCTCGGTCACGCGTCCGTCCCTCGCATCGTGAGTCTACACAACGAAATGCAACGCCGACGGAAACTAATCCTTAGACAATAGTAACAACTTGCGCTAGTATTGAGTCTGACCCGTGTCAATATGGCCTTGCACTGAAAGCAATCATACCGCATTGGTCAATGCTACAGAAGGATGAGTGACAAGGCTTGCGCGGTGCTCAGAATACTTTGCAAGGCAGCGTTGGCTTGGTAGAATAAACATAGCTAGCAATGGCACAAAAACAATCAAGAAATTTCAAAACGAGTCAATCTAGTTCAAAGTCAAGACCCATGCACAAGTGGGATTTCGGAAAGTTCTCAAGGACGCACCTACCTTAGACAACCTAAGTAGGCCCCTGGACAGGAAGTGTTACTTTTGTTAGATGGCACGATGAATGAAGAAGAGATGGCTGCCGATCAAATCGTCAACTTAACATGATAGGAGGCACATGACTGGTATCGAGGAAAAATGACAAGTTTAAGGATAATAATTGGTATCGAGTGGAGGGGATCTGTTTTCGAATTCGTAGCGCTCAGAAAGCCTTGTTGTACAGCCGTTGAGTTCTTCGGGCCTTACAATGTGAGTGCCCGAACCTTTGTTTCCACTACTGCCAATGCATCCATACCGTCATTCTCATGCTTCAGTTTCATTGCTGCCTTTTTGAACTTAGTGTCTTGGAATATTCGATCAACGCCCATCCTGATTTGATCTGCCGAAGGCCTCTGTGTTGCGAGACTGACTCCTAGGCCCGCGTAAACCGCCCGCATAGTGACCTCAATCTTCTCTTCACTTTCTCCCGCTAGGACAATGGGCACACCATTTCTCACAGCATGTGTCAGAGCACCATACCCCCCGTTGGAGATGAATACATCGGTGTACTCAAGCACAGTGTCATAAGGCATGTAGTCCACGACCCTAGCGTTGGAGGGAACGATGAAGTTAGACGGAAGTTGAGCACCACGACCTCCTAAGGTTGCAACAACAAGGGTGTCTTCAGTCTTTGAAAAGGCTTCGATTGTTGGAAGAACGAGTTCGGAGTAATCCATATTGACAGTGCCCTGGGAGACGAAGACAACATGCCGATATATGTTGTCTTTCTGAGCTCTCTCAACCTCTGACCACCATGAAGGGTACTGAAAGTTTGGCGCCGCGGACTTTCGAGGCAAAACACCTACGAATTCCACAGATGATGGCAAATCTGAAAGGTCATATTCAAGGCTGGGAGAGCAAAGCTGCAATGTGTAGTCATGCGCCGCATAGCATGAACGGAACATGTTTGTCTCTAGGATGGTCGTGCACCCTGTGTCTTTCATGGCCTGCTGCCATGCATCGATCATAATTTTCATTGGGCCCTCTTCAACCAGTTGTCGAAGAACCGCGTTCCGCTGACGACCTGATTCGGTGGCATCCGCAGGCAAGCCGAGTGAGACCGGTCCCGTGTCTTGACTTTCCATCATAAATGCTGCAACACCAATGCCGATTGACTTGGGCGCTGCAACAAAGCCCTGAGGTAGAGGACGGCCGTGTCTGAAGGGAAAGATTGACCAGTTGAAGACATCCTCGACAACAATGATCTGGCGGTCTGGATCGCGTCCTTGCAACTCGGCAAGAACCTCTTCCATCTTCAGTGTTCGTGGAGGAAGTGTCTCTAAGAAAACAGCTTTGATCTGCGCAGCGAACCTCTCCGGACCAATTGGCAAAGAAGCTGCTTCGCGGAGTGCTTGAAAGGTTGTGTTGGTCATAGGGTTGTCGGTATGAACCCATTCGGCTCCAGCTTCTTCGACTCTGTTACGGAAATTCTCAGTCGTGACAAACACAACTTCGTAACCCTTCTGGGCGAGGTATGCCGCGATGACAAGCAGGGGGTTGGTATGACCTTCCCCAGGGAAGGCCACCATGAGAATGAGCGGACTGCGTCCTGATTCATGTTCGGTGACTTTTGCTTTGTTTGCGGTCATCGTGTAAAATGTGATTGAGCACTTGATCATGGAAAGATCCTGCCACAAGGAGTAGATAGGTCTCAGACTTCACATAAATACTGTTCATCAGTCTATGATAGTTCGCGATGTCACTCTTTGCTTATGAAGCATGAATGGAAACCATGCATCTTGTGGTATCAAATATGGACCATCCGTGAAGCGTGGGGACGGACTTGACAGTCATTGATGAATCTGGTTGGTTGTTGAAAGCACGTACGGATACAATTGCTGACTAGGCCTGGCGATTATTCAGAGACACGGCGTGACTGCTCATGATCGAAGGCGTGTTCCCCCGACTGAGACCCTCGTCCTGAAGTGCAAGCACAGTGGAATCGGGGAAAGTCTTTGCGTCTTGACATCGCAATTGCGCAATCAAGCACCCAATCACGAGCCTCGCAGTGCTTACGACTGATTGCAAATCCAATTAGGTCGCTGTGTGAGGTATTGGTATCTACTTAACTTGCACATACTACCTGGGTGCCAAAGCTTGCGTATCGCTGGGCAAGGCCGAAGACGATAATGCTTACAGAAACTAGTGGTTCATCTTTCATCTTGGAAATAAAGGCTAAGATCTTGGCACTGGTGATCTGTCGGGCATGCACTCGGAATACTCTGAGCTTCCTAGGCGACTCGGTGTTACGAACGGCGCCGTGAGTAGCCGTACGTGATACGTCACTTAGATCTTTGACACTGTTTGTTCGAATGCCTTACTTGCATTGATGCCATGCCGCATTGACAAGGTTCTCGCTAGTGATGCGGCTGCTCCCGCATCTCAAAATCAACACTACCTTACCATTGCTTGTTAGCTATACCAGGCACACTTGTTGAGACTGTACCTTGACACTGGGAGCACTATGATGTTCGCTAGAACGGCAAATACAGCGGGTCTCTGCATCTTTGCGCAGAATTCATCCCGAATGGCGAGTTGGCGAGGCGCTAACGTCGTGTTCTCGGACTCATCACCAAACGCGAATAGCGAGCGCTTGAACGACACAATTTCTTATTACTAAGCGGCTGCCGAACAGCCCGGGTATTTCCTGAAGAGATTTGGGGTTCCGAATCTTCACTGCCTTGCAGTGCCTAGGCTAACTGGAAAAAGAGTACTAATTCGTCCTAATTGTATGAACTTCTCTTTGGAAATACCTTCAAAGTTCTGCCATCGCTTTGAAGCAGGCTTGCAACCATGCTACTTGTGTATCAGACTGTGATACTCCAGGCGTTCAAACTACCTTATACCTTACGTACAAAGATGCCATTCACTATTTTATCAACTTGAGCAGGCTGATCTACATTTGAGAGGGTGGCAGTGTGAACGCGATGCCGACATATTTTGGGATATCATTTTAGTGCACGTGCTCATAATTGCGTGTGCACATTTATTGTGATAGACTAAGGTAAGGTCTGATATGTCAAGTATTAGTAGATGGCTAAAAGACTCCGGGACGGAATCCGTCAGGTCGTCTTTTGAGAGTATTGGTGCTTTGATTTTTTATAGGCACGTAAGTACGTAATGAGGCTCACACTTGGTAAGTATCTCTTGACGTTATCAGGTTTGGGAGTATTTTCATTGGCCTCGCCTTTACTCAAACTATGCGTGCTCCTGGAGAGACATCAGCCAGAAATCTTAGCCACATGGACATTTGTAAAACTATCCGTACGGATGGGTTACTATGGATTTCATGTTGTACGGCTCTAGGTCCGAGTGCGTATCATTCGCGTTCTGCTCTACTAGTACAGTCCGTTCGACAAGGATACCAGCGTGACCAGGCATGCTGGGTCCTCCAAGCCCCAACTAGGTGAGCTTGACTCAGAAAAGAACTAACACATATTGCATCAAATTGTGGACTGGAATGATATCCTCAGTCTGTAAGCGTAGGAACTTCTGATAGCTGGCTGGCTGGCTGGCTGCTATGTGACACCACTTCTGCACCGATAAGGCTCGGGCTTTCCTTTGCGTATATTTTCAGTGCCCACTGCTGATTCAAAAGCCGGGGGACTTAGGAAGTATTAGTGCGATCGAGGCCTCCCTGTTGTATTATCAAGAATGGTTTCATGCTGTCATTCCGTCTCGTCAATCGGTATCCTGGCTTCAAATGCTAAGTACTAGTATCCAAGGGAGGCTCACGGTTCTGCATGTATGCGCTCAATATGAAATCCTGATTGTTTTCTAGTATAAATTAGTGTAAGAACCGCCAGGCTGTAATTGTCCTTGAATATTGTCTTCCTACACGTCAAGTCCCCCACATCGTCAAGGAAGGTGGAAAACATTGCATGGTACCAATCAGTTTAGTGACGATGAATCCTAGTCTGTCGCTCAGCTCATCCAAGCTGTTTCTCACTGAACGCCGTTTCCCAAGGTCCTCGATTAGACCTGCCGCATCAGGTCAGGTTAGTTCCGAGTAGTTTGTCATATTGTTGGAGTCCCCGCGTTTGCTCGAGTCAGATGAAAGTAGGGACAACTGCATACATACTCTTCATCCACCTCAGTCCGAAACTCAGAGACGCCAAGTGCTCCTACAGTGTCGGCGAACGCGATGAGTCCAACATGATCATCAAATTTGGTCAAAATATGACAAAGGTTAGCAGACGGCCATGACTCTTGATATATGATTCTTGGTACTCTTCATTTAAACCCGATCTGGGGTCGGCCTACGCCGTAGTCGAAATCAAACCCTATAACAGTAGTTTGTTGAGTTTCTTTAGCGTGCAATTGCAGGTGAGCTCGCACGCTAGGGCGGAAGCTAATCCAATAAGCGCCCGCAGATCTCAAGAGACCCTTGACATCAAGCCCGAGGACTCCGGATACGAGGTGGACGAATGCAGAACATAGCTTCGAGACGGACTTTCGGCAACAACCATCAAACAAAGAAACAGGCTTAATTGGAATTTGAAATAAGTACAAGGATCAGCCAAAGGCTATTCCAAAGCCAATAACGCTACGCAAGCCCACTCTCCTCGCATTCGCAGCACGCTTGGGATTTCCGATTGGAAACAATCATATTTTAGGTTTGCATCGCGGGGCTAAACCGGCACTGGGCCGCTCGACCTGCAGTGCCGACAACGTGTGCGTGTACCGCCGGCGAGGAACGCAGCCAACGCTTCGGCGGGTGCACCCAACGGTAACTTTATTAGTGAAGTGAACGAAGAGGGGCTACGAATGTCTGCGGTGATACTGGAATGAGTAGCGCAGAAGGCTAATCCGATGATGGCACTCCCTCATCTTTGCTGTGAGACAGGGCGCCGAGTGAGGGGTTCGTGAGCGTACATCTAAAGTAAGGTCCTTTGCCATATTCCGTTCGTTGTATCCGGATCCCACACGCTCTCCCTTCCTCTGTGCGTTCATTGACCATGATGCAGTCGTTCGTTTCGGTACTTTGTTCCTTTGCCCTGCTTACACAGGTCTCTGCTTGGGGCCCGCGCAAGTCGGATCACGGGCCCCCGGGCCACTATGGAGGTCGACATAAGCATGGTGCCAGCTTCACGCCGGACTTTGTGTTGAAGATGACCTACGAAAACGTTTCAATCGGTTGTCAGACAAGAATGTCAGCTCTGATCAATGGCACACTATTCGGGCCAACGCTCAGACTGAAGCCTGGGCGAAGAAGTTGGATCAGAGTTTACAATGATATGCCAGACCACAATGCCACCATCCACTGGCACGGTTTGAGTATGCGCATGGCACCTTTCTCTGATGGCAGCCCATCGGCCACTCAGTGGCCCATTCCACCTGACCACTTCTTTGACTACGAGGTCTACCCCCTGCGATCCGAATCAGGCACCTACTTCTACCACTCTCATGTCGGCTTCCAGGCAATGACAGCTTCTGGTCCATTGATCGTCGAGGACAAGGCCGAGCCCCCCTACGCGTACGACGAGGAGAGGATTGTCTTCCTTACCGATTATTTCAGCAAAACGGATACCGAGATCGAGAAGGGATTGGTCGCGACGCCTTTTACCTGGTCTGGTGAAACCAATGCGGTCCTCATCAATGGCGTTGGAGTCTCTGTCGGTGAAACAGCTGGGAACGGGAACTGCAAGTTGCCAGTTATCGACGTCGAACCTGGGAAGACCTACCGCATGCGCTTCATTGGTGCCACAGCCTTGTCTATGGTACAAGTTGGCATAGTGGATCACGACAACTTCACCATCGTCGAAGCAGATGGTCATTATACCAAGCCTCACACCGAGAAGTTCATGCAGTTGACCTCGGGCCAACGCTTTGACGTCATCTTCAAGGCCAAGAGTGAAGTAGAGCTGAACGGGAAAACCGACTACCTGATCCAATTGGAGACCAAAGACCGTCCGAAGGTGTATCAGGGCTACGGTGTGCTACGGTACTCCAAGGCACAACCTCAGATCACCACGGCGCCAGTTACTCCTCCTTTGACGCTTTCGAATAAGACGTATGAATGGGCAGAGTATGCACTAGAACCTTTGGTGCCCAACAACTTCCCCCAGGCTAGCGAAGTGACTCGACGCATCCACATCGACAACCGTCAACTCGCGACTCAAACTACCCTTTGGCAGCTCAACGGGTTGCAGTGGAACGAGACTTCGACACCTTATGCGGGAGATCAACCCTACTTGATCAACATCTACGAGAATGGACCGTCTGCTATTCCGAACTACACAGCAGCCATGAACAATAACGGATGGGATCCAACTACGTTGACATGGCCGGCAAAGATGGGCGAGGTAAATAATTGTTAATTCTTTATCGCATCACGCAAGAGGACAACGATTTAACATGACTACAAGGTTCTCGAGATCATCTGGCACAATACTGGATCTCTCGTCAATGGCAATGGTGGCCTCGATTTCCATCCCTTCCACGCTCATGGCGGCCACTATTGGGATATCGGCAGTGGAAATGGAACGTACAACTTCACCGAAAACGAGGAGCGGCTGAAGAACTACAATCCAGTCAAGCGAGACACAACAAACCTTTACCGTTATGGTGAGAAGACAAAGTCCGGCGATGTTTCCGGGTGGAGAGGCTGGCGTCTGCGCGTGGAAGACGCAGGTGTATGGATGGTGAGTTTGCTTCATTTCCACAAGGCAAGAAAGACATGAGCTGACCAGAGTCTAGATCCACTGCCACATTTTGCAACACATGGTGATGGGCATGCAAAGTGTTTGGGTCATGGGAGATTACCTAGACATTACGGGCATTCCAGCTGTTGATGCGGCTGGATATTTGCAGTACGGAGGAAACGTGAATGGCAACGCCACTTTTGCACCATCAGTCGTGCACTTCTTTGAGGAAGATGAGGAGAAATGATACCCATAGACTGAGGTAATTGCTAGATTTAATGCAACTTGGAGTTGTTGTGTCCGCCACCAAATCCCGGTACGACCATTTGTAGCGGTCCCGCTGCAGGGATGGTTATGGTTTATGCAGTGAATCAAAGCTTGGAAGATACCCACGTTTTGAAGGCAGCCCCTCTGTTCGTTGATCTCAGCGCGATTCCTGACTCGCGATGCGCCATGTGGACTCGTTAGTGGTGAGAATAAAAAGCATTCCTATGCCGTAAGCCTTGGCAACGCCAAGAGACCTGTGTATTTACTGTCAGTTGACATTGGCTCTTAGCATCTTTTTTCCAAGAGACAGGCTTCATGCACTTCATTCTGGGGCTCAATGTGCTCTGCGCATCCCATCTTGGGTTAGTGCTACTTCTTGTCAGCTTTTGTGTGAGTTAATGTAAACTTCTTCTAATGGTTTTTTGCTTTATCTAACGACTTGAAGTTTTCTGCTTTCGTTGTATCCCGCACCATTTACAATGTTTACTTCCATCCTCTAAGCCGCTACCCTGGACCTCGACTCTGGGCAGCTTCTCGACTGCCGTGGAACACTGTCAACCTTCAAGGCAACCTCGCCTGGAAAATCCGTGAGCTCCACGAAAAGTATGGACCAGTTGTCAGGATTGCACCAGATGAGCTATCCTATACGAGTTCTACGGCCTGGAAGAAGATCTATGGTCAGAAATCACCAGAGTTTACGAAATGTTTTGACGGACGGGGGATCGCTGGACCTAGTGTCACTAACCTAGCGGTTCGGAATGGCGGCATCGTGACAGCCGACCAGGGACCCCACTCTCGACTCCGAAAGGCAGTCTTGCCGGCCTTCAGTGACCGGGCACTGAGAGAGCAGGAAGACATCCTTCAGCTTTATGCCGAGAAATTGATGAAACAGCTGCGATCCTCCAGCAAGACCGGAGCTCCCCAGGACATGGTCAAATGGTTTAGCCTTGCTGCCTTTGACATCATTAGTGACCTGGCGTTTGGCCAGGCGGCTGGATGCCTAGACGATGCATCCCAACCTTGGTTGCAAGTCATTGGTGCTCGAGCACAAGGAATTGTTCGATATCAATTTGCCATCTATTATGGGCTTGAGACCTGGTTAGAGTGGCTCGCCCCGAGGGCCCAGAAACTGGCACTCAAGAGACATGGCGAGTTGACTGCAGGGAAGGTTAAACGCCGACTCCAAGAAACCGATAGCAAGAAGGATTTTATGAGCTACATCTTGGAAAACCCGCAAGCCGATCTCAGCAATGCCGATTTGGTCAGGATGGCGTCTGCGTTCATCGTAGCAGGCAGCGGCACTACGGCTACTGCACTTTCTGGCATCACCTTCTACTTGTGCAGCAACCTGAATACGTACATCCCGCTATCGGAAGAGATCAGAACTGCATTTCAGACCGAAGACGAAATATCGATGGCATCGACAGGGGAGTTGAAGTATCTCAAGGCAGTCATTGAAGAAGGGCTGAGGATATATCCCCCCAGCCCGAGCACTCTGCCAAGATTTGTGCCTGGGGTGGGTGAAGAGATTGATGGGAGATGGGTGCCTGGAGGCGTGAGTGCCGGCCCCGAATTGATATTACTTCCTACCTTAATGGTACAAGCACGATGCTAACTTTTGTGTGTTGTAGACGGCGGTCGGCGTTCATCAGCTTTCCGCTGGTCACTCAGAGCAAAATTGGACTGACCCTAGGAATTTCATCCCAGAACGTTGGACAGACAGCAGCAATGACTTTTCTTTTGCCAACGACGATAAGTCTGCGAGTCAGCCATTTTCTTATGGCCCTAGAAACTGTATAGGCAAGAGGTTGGTGCAGGTATTCCATCCAAGGTAGTACTCTCTAACCATATTTTCTAGCATGGCCTATGCAGAACTACGCATCATCTTGGCCAAGTTGATTTGGAACTTCGATCTTGAGTTGATGGACGAGTCAAAGCAATGGACGTCAAGACAGAGGATATACCTCATCTGGCAAAAGGTGCCTTTACTGGTCCGGTGTAAGGACAGACACTAGCTGTCACTGTTCGTAACTTGACTTAGGGCAAATAGAAGGGCGAAAGGAGCGCAAAAATGCCAGTTACTTATACATATTGTGTGCTGTCAGGAATTGACCTATGAGCAGTTCCATTCTTGCGAAGAATCTCAACTGCATTGTCCCGCGCGATCCCGGATAGAGATGGCGCAGCTGAACTCTACCGGTTATCTCCAAGTGCAATGGTAGCCAAGTCGTAGCTTTACATAACATAAGGATTATACACGCTGCCGTTGCGAACGGCCTCCCGGTACAATCTCTGATTGGCCTTATACAGGTAGAACTTCAGGCCCATGGCACTTGCGCATGCAATCAGACCCATGACCATCATCATAATGAAGGCAAGCCGATAGCGTGGTTCATCTGAGTCAACGAAGAAGTAGGGAGCAATCAGATTCCCAATCTGGCCAAGCACGTTGACAAGTGCGACAGAGATGGCGCGCTTCTCCGGTGTCCTACCCATGGTGTTGGATGTCCAGGTTGAAATGAGGGGGTTTGCAAAGTACATGCCCCCAACATACACAAAAGAAGCAGCGTACCGTGCTGTCTTGCTCTCTGTAGCCAGGCAGATGATGTAGCCAATGCACCCGAAAGCTATGGGACCGGCGAAATGGTAACCGCGCTCCTTCTGCCGATCAGAGTGCCATGCGTTCACGAGAGAACCAAGAGCCGCAAAGATATAAGGTGGCGCGGTCAGCACAAGAGTGATGGTGTTGTTGTAGCCAAAACCCCGGACAATGGATGGGAAGAAGTTCGAGAATCCATAGGCAGCTGAGATTCCGATATTCATGCCGACAAGCAGCCACATCTTGTAGTCGAAGATGCTCATCTTCAGCCCGGCCCAGACACCAGCTTTAGCTTCCGAAGTTGACACACGATCGGCCAGGATGCGAGCAGCAGCCACCTTCCGCATGTCCTCCGTCATGGACCAGCGAGCACTGCCGGTAGTCGAATCAGGATAGTCTGGAAGGATAAAGAGGGCGATCATGGCAAGTCCTGCGCCGGTTGACGCCAAAACGATGAACAGCCACTGCCAGCCTGCTAAGCCGTATTTACCTTCCAAGGTACCGAACACGGCCGCTGCAATGAGGCCGGCAGTACAGAAAGCCAGAGTTTGGCCAGTGTACAGCAGTGCACAACGTAACGCCATCTCCTTGCGTGTGTACCAACAAGACATGACGTAGATCGCCTGGAAGTATTAGAAGCATGCTCGAAGGATGGAAGTAGAAAGATGTCGGGTGAGGACTTACCCCTGGGAATAACGGTGCTTCAACCACGCCGAGGAAAAATCTGACGGCGATGAGGCCTTGGTAATTCTTGACACCACATGTTGCTGCCGAGACGCTAGACCAAACCAAGGCCATTAAGCAAAGATAAAGACTGGGTCGAACTTTTCCTATAATCATGTTGGACGGAATTTGACCAAGGACGTATCTGTTTCTCAGGTTAGGACCTGAAGGACACCAAGGGACGAAGGTTTTGTTCATTCGCATACCCAACACTAAGGATTGAAACAGCAGTTCCGTATTGATATCCTTCAAGGTTGAGATCTTCGTCCAGGCTACTGAGGCGAGCTTGTCTGAGGCAGTCAATTTCAGTCAGCATGGACAAGGCTAGGCCTATCTTGTCTCATGTATGTTGGAACTTACGCGATAGACGCTCGGTCCAGATAGTTGAACAAGTAGAGTACCCATAAGCACGGCATGAGAGTCATGTCCAATCGCTTCACGACCTGCTTCTCAAGATCACGCCAGTTGGCGATTCCAAGAGCCTCAATCTGCTCTTCAGGAGTGGGAAGAAGATCCCCTTTGCCGTTGGCCTCGTTGGCCTCCATTAAAGAGGGGTCCTTGGTAACATGATCCGTGGTGGTGTTGTTGGCACTAGTGGGAGGAGCGGTGCCGATGCCTAGCTGGGCTGTGGGCTTTTCTTCGTTGACCATGTCTTAGGAATGCTTTGATGAAGGCAAGCTGTCTGGTGTAAGCAGTATCAGGCGAAGGTGCAAGCGAGGCGTCTCGGGAAAGGCACGGGAGGTGCTTCCTTTTATGTATAAGAACCCCTTACTGACAGACTCATACTCTTTGAGCTGCCGTCATCTGGTTCTAATGGATGCTACTGTTCTCCCCATTGTGCTTGGCTTCCCCATGTTTCTCCGCCTTCCATAATGAAACTTCCCCAGACCCCGCCTCCCTACCTACTCCAGTCAAGTCAATGTCTGGCGCCCCCCCCCCCCCCCCCCCCCCCCCCCCCCCACCACCCACC
>JFFI01001819.1:0-50532 GCA_001563125.1 Colletotrichum salicis
GAAGCAAACAACAACTGACAAGAAAAGCATGTCACACTACAAGCTTCCTCTTCTTCTTCTTTTGCTTTTTACTCCTCCGCAGCGACGACGCCCTCGTCAGCCTTCTTCTTCCCCCTAGACCTCTTCCGCTTCTTCCCACCATCAAGCGCAGCACCGCCATCCTCGACGTCCTCCTCCTCTCCTCCACCCTCTGTCTTTCCGTCGCGCTTCTCCTGCGCAGCGCGCTTCGCACCCCTCTTCCGCCCCTTCTTCTCCTTGACCTCCACATCCTCCAACCCAAAAGTCGGTCCCGTCCTCTCAAACTCTTCACCAAAGTGCTCCCGCCGCCACTGCCGAAGTCTCGCCTTCTTGCCCAACCTCTTCCTGTCTTTCCGCTTCTTCTCCTGGTCGCGGAAGGTGGCTAGCTTTTTGAGTCCCGCGAAGCTGTTGAGGGCCGCGTCCGAGGGCGCGAGGAGGATGTCGCGCGCCGTCATGCCGAAAGCTTGCGGGGATGTTTCGCGGTAGCGGAAGGCGGGGGTTTCGTTGGCGGCTGCGGCTTCGGTGGCGGATTTGTGGAGGGAGGCAGAGGAGCCGGAGCCGGAGCCCCCCGGGAGGTCGGAGGCGGCGTCGATGTCCATTTTGGCGTCGACGAGGGCTTCGAGTTTGGCGCGTTGGAGTTTGGATGCTTTTTTGGCGGTGAGGCGGTCTTTTTTGATGTCTTTTTGTGTTTTGCGCTTTTTGGAGGGGCGGGAGTCGGAGTCGTCTGAACCAGAGGCGTCGTCGTTGGCGGCGGCATCGCCTGTTGTCGCCTCGTCGTCGGAGAGTGTGATTTGGGGGTTCTCCGTGTCGTCCTTGAAGTCGGGGATGATGTCGTTGATGGCAATGTCGTCGTCCCACGTGGGCTTCTTGGGCTTGCTCTTCTTCTTCTTCTTCTTGCCATCCTCCTCCTCATCGTCCGACTCGGCGGCAACGCCCTCGACCTCGGCGTAGTAATCCTCGCCGAACCGGCGCTTCATCTCGCTCTCCCACCGATCGTCGTCCCACGCATCGTTCAAGAAACGCAGCCACTCGTCGTCCTTGAGCTCCTCGCCCCGCAAACCGGCAGCGTGCTTAATCTTCTTGAGCTTCTCCTCCGCCTCCTCGAGCTTAAGCTTACGCAGCCTAGCTTTTTCTTCCTTGCGCTCCGCCTTCTCGGCCTCCTTCTTCTCCTTCTCGGCGTCGCGCTGCTTGCGGCGCGACGTGGCGGCCTCTTTGCGGACGGAGCGGGCGCTGACGATTTCACGCGAGTACGTCTTGAGCGCGGCGTTGGACTTGTCCGGGTCCTCGAAGCGGAGGTTGTAGGCCGCCTCGAACTTGTCGTAGAGCTCGCCCTCGTCGCCCTCGCCGTCGTCCGAGTCAAAGGCCTTCCAGTTGTGTTCGCCGCCCTCGGTCCAGGCGCGGGCGGCCATGAAGTTGGAGAGGAAGAGCTCCGGGTCGCGGTCGGCGTTCTTGATGTCGTCTTCGGTGATTTGCTTCTTGGTCTTCTTGTTCACCTGCTTTGCGCGGGCCGGGTGCACGCCGTCGACGGCGGGGCCGTCGTCTGCTTCAATCTTGGCGACTTTGTGTCCCGGTTTCCGCTTGACAAAGTCCTCGTCGTCCGCGTCGCCGTCGGCTGCCTTGTTGATCTCCGAGATGATGGACTTTTTGAGGGCGTCCTGCTCCTGGTTGTACGTCTGCGGGGGCGCGTCGTCGTCCTCGTCGTCCGAGGCGCCGACGCCGCCTGCGAGGATCTTTTCGCGGTGGTAGTCCTTGAGGAACATGGGCTTCTCCTTCTTCGTCTTGGCGGGCGTGGCCTCGCCGCCCTCCTGAAAGAAGGAAAAGTTGCTGTCGAGGACGCGAGGGTCCTTGTTCTTGATCGCGTTGAGGGTGGCGGAGATCTGGGCGTCCAGGTCCTCGGTCGCGAGGAAGCCGTCTTCGTCCTCGGTCTCGTCCGAGGAGGATGAGTCGCCGTCAGAGTCGTCGTCGGCTTTCTTGCCGTTGCCGGGTTTCTTGAACTTTTCCTCGACTGCATATGGCCTTCTGTTAGAATATCGCCATAACTCTTGCTAACGACAGCAATCAATTGGGTTGAACCTACGTCTGTGCATTTCCTCGCGCTTCTTGTTGTGTTCGAAGCGCCTGGCAAACTCCTCGTTGACCTTCAGCGTCGGCGCCGCGATGTCTGCCCCTCCATCTTCGTTGTCCGAGTCGCTGTCGTCCAAAAGGTTGACCTTTTTGAAGGCCTTCTCCTTCTTGGTTTTCGGTGCCATTTTGACAAAATTACTTCCCCTGGCAGGAAGTGTCGGTGCAAAATGCTTCGTCACAAAAAAGAGACGGCGAAGAAAGTGAAGTCTTGCAAGTCGCGGGATGGGACCCTCTAGAATCGAAGATCCCAAAGGTGGTCAAGCAACTTTTTTTTTTTCTGCCGCTTAGCCCAGCAAGCTGTGCACGCTGTTTGAAGGCCCCCCTGCACAGGGTAGGAATCTTGGCGGGGCCCGCCCATAGGATACGGAACACCGGCACATCGATTCTCCGCCACCCCTCCAAGGGACTCGCCTCAGGTCACTGGAGCTGAGGTGCGAGGGAGAGAGCATTGGCCAGCGGCGCCCGGGGGGCGGGTGCGCTATTCGGGGGGCGCTTCGTCATTGTTGCGCCTCACCACACTCTTCGTTTCAGTGGCCGAGCTGCTGTCCTACCTACCGCTACGAAAACCGTCCAACCACCCACACACACTCATCGCGAAGGCAGCAACTTACAACTTTCGTGCGTCCCTGATTCCATCCGTACCGAAACTTCGCATCATTCCACCACCGGCTCAAATCGCAAGAAATCACTTTGATCGAAAAAAGCAAACGGCTGTCGTTATCGATCTGACTTACCGAACAAGATGGACGGATCCGGCGGTGCCCCGAAGCCGAGCAGCAGCGTCAAGCTGGTCCTGCTCGGTGAAGCTGCCGTAGGAAAGGTGCGGCCACCATCCGAACCCAGCATCAGAGCTTTCTTGCTAAACAGCATCGCAGTCATCGCTTGTCTTGCGCTTCGTCAACAACGATTTCCAGGAGAATAAGGAGCCCACCATCGGAGGTACGAAACGCTGCCCGCTGCCATCCGCAGACAGAGACCAGTCCGTTTGAGAGCGAAAAAGAGCTAACCTGTCCACTCCTCGCCCCCTTTCAGCCGCCTTCTTAACACAAAAGTGCAACCTACCGACCCGGACGATCAAGTTTGAGATCTGGGATACCGCCGGCCAGGAGCGGTTCGCCTCGCTGGCGCCCATGTACTATCGCAACGCCCAGGCCGCCCTCGTCGTCTACGACCTCACGAAGCCCACGTCACTCGTCAAGGCCAAGCACTGGGTGGCGGAACTCCAACGACAGGCCTCGCCGGGCATCGTCATCGCCCTCGTCGGCAACAAGCTCGATCTGACAAACGACGCCGAGACCGGATCCGCCGGCGATAACGAGGAGGCCGATGGAGAGGACTCTGGCGACGCTAGGAAGGTTTCGACGGAGGAGGCCAAGACGTACGCCGAGGAGGAGAGCCTGCTCTTCTTCGAGACCAGTGCCAAGACGGGCCACAATGTCACCGAGGTCTTCACGGCCATCGCCAACGCCATCCCCGAGACGTCGTTGAAGAGCGCGCGGGGTCCGGGCGCATCGCACGCCGTGAGCCGCGGCGCAGAGGACCAGCAACGGGTCAACCTCACGGGTTCGAGGGATGCGGCGGCGAAGGAGGGATGTGCCTGTTAAAGTTGTAGAACGGGGAAATTGCGTGCTTGTGTAACATCTCGAGAAAGGATGATTATTGTTTTGCAAAGGAGGGATTTCTTTTTTTGGCCGTTTTTCCAACCTCACCCTTCATCATTTTGGAGTCGATCAGTTTTTATGCGCTGCATTTCTGCTATAGGGTTTCATTTATGGGAGCGTCCATCCGGCAGTAAATGGGATGTTCGTCACGAGTCGAAATTCAGACAGTCGCTTTGCACCACTCTACATGCCGACTCCCCCGTCATGGTCGTGGTGTAAAATGGTCCTATCCGTGTTGGCAAAGTTCGTGTAGAAGACATTGGGAAGGATTGCGGGTCAGTTTGGAGCTCATGCTTCGTAGTGCATTATGTAGACGGAATCTCATCAATTCAAGAATACTTATGGCATCATTCGGTCTGTTTGGATTCACCAAGGCGGTGATAATCTTGACTTGCGGTTTACATCACCCCATGCTGCCAAAAAAAAAAGTGAAGTATGCGGAGGTACGGTCAGTGGGGGAGTAATGCACCTGGCTGGTGGCTGGATCAAGCAGGTACCTTACGGACCAACGTAAAGGTACCTACGGAGTAGGCAAGGTGCTGTAAACCACTGTAAAACCAGCAGGCCGGGGAAGGTGAATGAGCGCAGCTGGTTGGTCAGTCACCGCCCACGCGCTCCACTCTTTTTCTGGCCCTTCCCGCGCCTCGTCCACCTCAAACTGCTCCGTCACTACAGAATCTTTTTCACGACCACCTGCTTCTTTGCGCAATCAAGCTCAACAACAAGCAACCGTCCGTCATGACAGCGTCTCGCGCGACACGCTGAAACAGTCTTCATTTCTCTTTCTTCATACTAATACCAGGTCGACGGCGACGCGGCCATTTTTTGTTGTTGTACTTTCCCACACCCCTCCTTCGCCCATGTATCTCTCTTCTTGATATTCCTTTTCCTCCACAACGACGACAGCATGGCTGTCCACCTCACCCCGGCCCAGGTCGAGCTCATTAAGCAAGTCTTTCGCGCCCGTTTTTTGACGCCGATTCGTCTCAATCGCATTGCTAACCAGGCATCTCCAGCTCACTTGCGCCCGACGACATTCCGATCAAGCTGCGATGCGCCAGCTGTAGCAAACCCGCCGTCAACGCTTTCCGTCTTCCCTGCTGCGAGCAAGCCATCTGCGAGACTTGTCAGTCACTCGAATCCCGTTTTCGCTCCCGCGTGCAGCTTCTGACCGACCCTTCTAGGCCAAAGTTCCCTGCCCTCATCCTGCCCCGTTTGCGAGCATTCACCCGTATCCGCCGACGACTGCACGCCGCTCAAGTCACTCCGAACGACGATCAAGGTTTTTATTCGAACCCAGGAGAAGAAGCGTGACGAAGCACGATCAAAACAGGCAAAGGACTCAGCGCCTCCTACTCCAATTGATGCGAAGCCGAATGCGCAGATCGCTGGCCCCGATGAGACTCCTGCTGCCGACACACCTCCGCAACCCGCCGTGGTCCCCGACGAACGCGAAGAGAGCGCCGTTGCCCAGCCTGAGCCAATTGTAGAAGCCAACACTACCGACGATGCGGATGCTGACGCCACTGCGGCACAAGACCAAAATGTTGGTGTTCCGAAGACGACCCTGTCAGTGTGACGTTTTGCTAACCAATCGACTAGGATGCGCCCAACCACGACGAAGAGCCTATCCTCTCTAA
Organism: Colletotrichum salicis; assembly: GCA_001563125.1. NCBI lineage: Eukaryota > Fungi > Ascomycota > Sordariomycetes > Glomerellales > Glomerellaceae > Colletotrichum > Colletotrichum salicis. Next base: position 5,444 of record JFFI01001819.1, read on the forward strand.
GGGAGAGGATGACGATGACGAGACGGTCATCATCACTGGCGATGAGACCGCGGCCGATGGCAGCAAATTAGTGAGACCGCAGGAGGAGGACGTTGCGGACGACAACGACGGCGCAGAGGGCGACGACGCGAATGCGAACGGCAGCGCCAACTTCAACGGAATGAACGGAGGCAACTTTCAGAATATGAACTTTACTGGGAATGGTGACTTCAACCAAATGCAGATGATGATGGCCATGCAGAACGGCATGGGCTCCAACTCGTTTGGCAACTTTCCAATGATGGGTAAGCCCTCCCTCCATGTTCGCACGTCAACGGCCGAAACTAACCTTGCCAGGTATGCCAGGAATGGGTATGGACCCAATGGCGATGCAGAACATGTACATGAACGGCGGCTATGGTCCTCAAGGCATGGGCATGGGAGGCTTCAACGGTGGTTTCGGCTCAGGCTCCAATAACTGGAACGGGCAACAGTCATGGAATTTCGGCCAAGATAATTTCAATTCTGCTAATGCTGCTGGCATGGGATCTGGTGACTATGGCAACTATAACTCAGGATTCCAGTCAGGGTACAATCAAGGTAATTATGGTCACCAATTCAATGATTACCGCCGCAACAATTACGGCAATCGTGGACGAGGAAGAGGACGCGGCTTTTACAACGGTGGCTATGGTCGAGGCGGATACCAACAGTATGGCGGCTATGGTGACCAAGGCCACGCGCAACAACAGTATGGAAACAACATGCACGGCCAGGGATCCGAGGATGGAACCCGTGCGGCAGGCAACGTTGACGAATTTGGCCGCGAGCGCTCAAATGACCAAGATGCGACTTCCAATGCAGGAGGTGACGACAATACAGATGGCGGTGACGGGTCCAGACCTGCGGACGAAGGCGGGGACGAGCAAGGCCAAGCGGATCAGGAGAACGCTATGAATACAGACATGGCACAGGCATCCGGTGACTACTCTGCATACAACGGGAACGGCATGTCGGGAGGTTATGGTCCTCCAGGATTCGCGCCTGCAGCCCCTGATATTCCTATAAATGCTCCGACAGGTCCCAAGGCTATGCGTCAGGGTCTGCCGAATACAAGTTTGCACACCTTGCGGGCGCGAGGATACGTTGTCTCTGACGAGAGAGACCGACAATTGTCGGTGGACGCACTCGCAATTCAGAGTCCCGTCGTGGACCAACAGCAGCAACAGCAGCAGAGATCCAGAAGCAACTCGTCGACGCGCACCAAAGATAAGGACAGGAGCCGTCGCCGAGATGCGAGCCGTGATCGTGAGAGAGAACCTGACGCCAGGTCGGAGAGAGACCATGGCGTAAGAGAACGAGACTACTCACGCTCACCCTCACGCAGCAGAGATCAGAGTCGCGAGCGCAAGAGCGAGCGCGGCGGCGGCGACCGAGATCGGGAACGCGACCGCGGCGATCGCCACCGGCGCCGGCGCAGACGGTCGGAATCGAGATCCGTCGTTGACGATCGAGACGATGAGTATCGTCGCAGGAAGCATAAGAGCAGAAAGCACACCTCATACAATGACGAAGTCGACGTCAAGTCCCGGTCCAGAGACGACGGTCAGCACGAAGAGAGGTCCAGGGAGGCGTCGCCTAGCGACTCGAAACGATCTAGCCATAGGAGCCGCAGAGACCGTGATGAGAAGCGCCGCGATCGAGAGAAGGACAGCAAGCATCGGGACGACGATTACGACGACTATCACAGGAAATCTAGCCACCGCTCACACAGAGAAAGGGACCGGGACCGAGACCGGGGAGATCGGGACAGGGATCGGGATCGGGAACGTGATCGCGACTACGACCGTGAACGTGACCGCAAGGACCGCGACCGCGAGAAGGATCGGAAGCGCGACAAGCATAGGGATCGGGAACACCGTCACCGCAGCAGCCGGAAGCAGTCGGCGGAGCCGCCTACCCCCGTCGACAAGGACTTTAACCCGCCCACCGGCCCTCGTAGCGGCGGCGGTTCTGGTCTCGAGATCAAGGGCGTTGGCTCCAAATCAGGCAGGTCGTCCGACAGACAGGACGGAGGACGCCGAGACTCCCAGGCCTCAGTCACCAGCAAATCCGCGCCCAGTGTCCCAACGAAAGACGCTCATGCACTGGAGCGCGAGGCACGGGACCGCGAGCGTCTGCTGAAGGAGACGCAGCGCATGGCCGGTCTGGCGGGGTTGGCGGGCGCGAAACGCAGCAGGGATGAGAGCAGTGGCGGCGGAGGCGGTGACGACGGCAAGCGGAGCCGGCGGAAGGGGCGCCGTAGCGAAGCTATCAGCATCGATGAGGAGGAGGAGCGGATGCGTCGCATGGAGGCAGAACGCGAGGGTAGCCGTTGGGGCTAGAAGCCTGGCGGTCCGCCTCGTTCTGGTGCTGGTGTTTCTGGTACTGCCGGTTCGCGTGTGACGGAGGAGACGATTGGCAGGCTTGGTCGTCACAATGTTCGACCTACCAGGTCTCGGAGGGCGGACAACGGCGCCGATCACTACTGAGCATGGGAGGGGGAAGATATTTCCCACCCAGAGGTCGAAGGGAGAGTCCGATACCGCTCTAGTGTCCGGGGAGCCATTATCCCAGATTCAATGGCTATTACCCTGTGCCAGCGTTTGCTTCGTTTAGCATGATTTTATACCAGCGGGCCCTCTCTTGACGATATCCTTTTCCGCAGCGAGGAAAGACTTGCTCTAAAGGAAAAAGGGAAGGGGGAAGAAAAAAAAGTAATAGCGGCTTGTGGGACCACAAAAGGTACTAGGTAGACTTATCACGCTTCAGTAGCCGGCATGGGCTGCTATAGAGTCTCAACACAACTCTTTGACATGATTATTTTTCTTCTACTCAGTGTGACTTGGGTGAAGTGCTCGTCGATGTGTTGTAGGGTAACTTGAAGTTCATTGAAGCTACCTGATGAGAAACCACCGGAACCGCAAACTCTGCCCAGGAAACCCCATTTCCCTCGCGACAGTTATGCACCTCTTCTTGTATTCCCGCGATACTTTCCAACGAGTGACACCGGTAGTATGTATACTCTGTAAGCACTTGTGGTCGATATATCATTACCACTCCCTTGTAAGCTCAGGCTCTCTGAAGCGATAAGGCCGCCGAGGTTTCTCGAGGGCCCCCAAGGCCTCCCCTTGGCAATCTCTATTGGACTCGGAATGGATCAGGCGAAACTGTACTGTCATCGCCTTTCGAGGGTCTTCAATCGAGTAGAGAGTTTGTATCTGTCGTTTTATGGCAAACCAAAGGTCTCCGTCGGATACGCCTGCAAACTCTGGGGTGTTGCGAGCCTCTGCCCAATCCGGCAAGGGGTTGGGTCCTGCTGCTTGAATCTCTTCCCATGCCTTTTCAACCAACAGCTCTCCATCTTCTGCAAGCCAGTCGCGAGTGGTCGCAATCGTGAGTGATCTAAACCCATGTCTGTAGTCGGCGGGTATCGACAATGCCGCGAGCGCTGCGCGAAGCTCGGCTCTGTGCCTCACTGGTGTGCGAAGGTCGCCGTATGGACCCAACCTCTCTAGGCGTTCAGCAACGGCTCCAAGGGGGTAGGGCTTGAAAAGGTATGCCCAGCTGCCTGTTCGTGTCTCTGGACGACAGAGGCCCTGGATATAAATGAGAAAGTCCGTGGGGTCGTGGACGTTTATGTACCGCGTCGCAAGACGCCCATTAGCCGACTGCTATGGCGTCTCTGGGTATTCTAACTGCGGATGCTCGATTCTCGGACAATCCAGTAATGGGCTAATCCGCGTATTTTTATTGCGTTCGCGATCCGCAGAGGGGGCATTAGAGAGTTCCGGACAGCTGTCCATGCTCCAGTCTGAGGAATCGTCGTCCGACATGGGGTGATCAAGCTCTCCTTCAATATCACTCATCGCATCGTCTTCTTGGTAAGACAAATAGGGGTCTCCGAGTTCTGGGCGTCGGCCGGAGTAGAAAACGTAGACAGGTCGTGCTGCGCGTACGAGATCGGCATCGCTTGGCCCTTCCCTCGGCGGCCGGGGCTGGGGCCTCAGAGATCGTAGATACTCCGCTGCGTGGGCGTCGCGGGGCTGTGGGCAGTCCTGGCATTCAATTTCGCGGTGTTCTAAGCATCGAATGATGAATCGGGTACCCTCGTATGAACGTCTCATCGCGTACACTTCCTAGTTCTCGACTGGGGTCCATGGGGTGTCCAAGGCTCGCGTGGAAGGAGAAAAGCCGGGTGGTGGGAGTGTCATGATGTATGTTTGCGATGGATTCGAATAACGTATTTGCAGAGTAGACCAACAGATTCTGATGGATTAAGCTCTATGGGGGACGACGAGAGGGAAAGCAGTGGATGGGGAAGATGTTGAGAGAGGAATAGAGGTGGCATTTCTATTACCGAACTTGCCGCTAGAATGCCCAATCGGCCTGTCCCTCTCATTGCAAAGTCCATGGGCATTACCTTCCTCAAGTCAGGCTGAGGGGTAGTCATTGAATTGCGAACCTTCTCAAATATGGGCACATCACGTTTTACACAACTGGTGCGGCAGGAACGGGAGGTGAAGAACCTGGTAAGTTGAGCGTGGAAAGTCCTATGCCAGCTCACTTAGCATTCTTTCCAATATTCAGATCTGTAAGCTACCCTATCGTACAGGAAGGCTCGTCACACATCTAGCATCTAGCTTGAGCCTACGGATATTCAGATACGACTGTTGCGAGGGCGAGCTTGCCCATACTTCCAAGCACAACATGACGATGCCGTGGACTCTCACCAAGGAATAGTCCCATCCCTATTCGAAAACGTCCCCGACATAGCAGTCCCCTTTTCTAGCGTAGCCATCTCTACAATCCTCTTCGCCCCCAGCTCAACCGAAGCAGCTCCATGGTTAGCCAGCAGATCCTTCCCCATAAACGCCGTCATCTTCGTCTCAATCAGCCCGGGGCACACGGCATTCGCAACGCCGCCGTCACCCTTCAACACCCTAGCATAACTGATGGCCAACATATTGACCGTAGCCTTGCTCGCATCATACGCCTTGACCGCAACATCGTAGAATCCCGCGCTCCCGTCCAGGGCAGCGGCCATGGAACCCTTGGTAGAGCTGACGAAGACGATCCGCGGGAACTGGGCCTTGCGGAAGAGCGGGAGGAGTGCGTCGGTTAAGACGGCGGTGCCGATGACGTTGGTGGAGAAGGTGGACGTCCACTGCTCACGCACGGAGAGGTTGTCGTTCATGTCGAAGTGAGCGCCGGCGTTGTTGACCAGGACGTCGAGTTTTCCAAACGTCTCGGAGATGAAGGCCGCCGCTGCAAGGATGTCTTTGTCGGCGGTGAGATCGAGTTGGATGGCGGACGCGGACAGGCCGCGAGACGTGAGGGCATCGGCTACGTCTTGGCCTGCTTTGAGGCTGCGAGAGCCGATGATGACGTGGTAACCATGAGCAGAAGCTAGGATTTCGGCAGCAGCGCGGCCGATGCCGCCGTTAGCTCCGGTTATGAGTGCGACTGTTGGGGAGTTCATGATGCTGGGTTGTTTGGTGATGGTTTGATGCGAGTGTAGTGACGAGAGGTATGCGTGATACTCATTCGAGTTCGTCGCCTTATATGAGTCGTCCTCTACATGCTTGAAAGTATCGTGATGCTTGGTTATGAGCCAAAATGAATCATAATGATATCCCTGCAGAGACAAAGTAAGTAGAGTCGCGAGTAAACGTCTCGCCAGCCTCTAAAGTGACAAGGTCCGAGCCAGATGCGAGGTCTTCGCACAGTTGACCTATGGAGAAGAAGTACAAACCTCACAGAATCGTCCGATAAGCAAGCATTCCAAGCCTGTCCTACCTTACAATGCTCTACCCGCTTGGCATCGTGGACTAGGAAATAGTTGAAAACGCAACTCTGTACACGGAAACCGAAACCGAGATCCGCTTTATATAAGTTCGGTCTTGAAGCCTCTCCGGATGACTCCTCGCCGCCTGCGCCAAGACCAGGGGTACCGGAATCTCACAACTATCCGTCCGGGCTCGACCCGCTTTTGCGGTCTCTCAATGGTAAAGATGCCGGCTTTTTCAATCGGCGCTGAACGTAGTTCAAGTGTTGTGCAAGAAATACCACATCGTAAAAGAGATCCAGCGTACCTTAGTCGAAATCGATCTCGAACACGTATTCAACGGACATGCACGGAAGTCGCTTGGAACCATTTCACAAATAGCAAAGTGCTCAGTTCGTCTATGCATATTTCGTATAGGCAAGTAGTTGCGTCTGGATTGTTATCAGGACGAAGTTCGGTGGCCTCCTGCTGGGCCTTCGACGTGAAAATGTTGATAGCGTCTTTGACGGTTGATGTCGTGTGGCATATATGACGAGCAAGACCAGGTTGTTCAGCTCGAACAGTTGCCGGTGCAAACGGGCCCTATCGCCTCCAGTACATATGAAGATGTAGGAAGGGCTCAATGGACCATGCCAAGCAATCTAAGCATCGCCCTCTCCATTGCCTTCACAACGTCTCATAACCGATTGAAAGAGTGAGAGAAAAAAAAGAAAAAAAAAGACATCTGCCACCATAGTTGGCGGTGGGTATCTATCTAACATACTTGCTCATAAACCGCTTGTGGAAGTCGGAACGCAGGAGATCCTATACGCATGTCAGCAAAACCATCGTTACACCGGTTGCACTCACCCTTCAAAGGGGTGCTTAGACCAAGAGGGGTGAAATACTCACGTTGACAAACTCCTTGCCCTTCCCCTTCTCCTCCGTGCCCCTCGCCTGGTTCTTGAAAACGACGTCGTCGTCCCACCGCCTCTTCATGTTGAAATCGGGCTTATTCAACAGCGGGTTCCCCAACGCAATGTCCCTCTCCCGCGCCTCCTCCTCGACTTTGGCCCTCTCCCTTTCTTCCTTCTCCCTCTTCTCCGCCCTCTCGCGTCGAATCTTATCCATCTCACGCTGCAGCTCTGCCTCCTCATCATCGCTGTCCTCATCACTATCATCGTCGTCTTCTTCTTCGTCTCCTTCCTCATCTGAAGATGCGTCCACGTCCCGCGATTCCTCTAATATCCTCCTCCGCTTCGCTTCAAAGTCCTCTTCCGCGTCTACTTGCGACCCGGCCTCGAGGGCACGCTTCACGCCGCCGCCCGAGGGAGCGTCCACGTCGGTGTCGGCATCGTCGTCTGCGGAAGGGGGAAGCGCACCGCCGTTCTTCTTGGCGAAGTGGGCGGCCTCGGCGGCGAGAAGCTCGGCTCTGAGGTCGTGAGATTCTTCGTCCGCGTTGCCGCCCTGGCCTGCTTGGCGGAACTTGAGTTGGGTGTGCGCTGGGAGGAGGCGTTGGTGGTAGGCCGGACCGCGGAGGGCTTCTTTGCCTCGGGCCTAGTTAGTTCGTTAGTAAGGATAAGTTGTCGCGGAGACTGAAATGGGAACATACCGGGTCGAAGGTGGGACGATGGGCGGTGGTCATGTTGGCACTTAACGACGGGTCGTGAGAATTGAAGATTGGTGGTTGTTGAAGGAGGCTGAAAGTACCTAATCCGTAGATTAACAATTGACGTTTGGTCCCCCAGCAAATGCAATGCGACGCGCGCAGCTCGCTGAGTGGGTCCAGCTGCAGGGGAGGCGACACTTTAAGGCTTCGACCGCCCGGCAGAATTTTTGCAAGCGCCCCACCAATGCGATTGACCTCACTGAACACTTGCAGGTCACTATTGAATCTCATAAGCTCCTCAGTCTTAAATTGCTCTCACAATTTACCAATTTCAACCGCCAGAATGCCCAGAGAAGCCGAGCCTTCAGCGAATGAGAAGGCTTTCGTCACACAAGCTCTCAAGGAGAACTTGAGACTTGATGGCCGGGAATTCGACCAATATCGAAAAGTCCAGCTCACATTTGGCGATGAATATGGAGTGGCCAACGTCGAACTTGGCAAGACGAGGTCAGTAACTCACGTCATTCTCACCCACTAGACCAATATTGTTAACCCATATCACAGGGTCCTCGTCAGAGTCTCGGCAGAAGTGACGGTCCCCTACTCAGACCGCCCCTTCGAGGGCGTCTTCCAAATCACCACCGAACTCAGCCCCATGGCCTCCCCAGCCTTCGAGGTCAACCGCCCAACCGAAGCCGAGGTCCTCCTCTCCCGCCTCCTCGAGAAGACGGTCCGCCGCTCAGGCGCCCTCGACACGGAATCCCTCTGCCTCATCGCCGGCAAAAAAGTCTGGTCCGTCCGCGCCGACGTCCACGTCCTCTCCCACGACGGCAACCTCACCGACGCAGCCTGCCTCGCCGTCGTCGCCGCTCTGCGCCACTTCCGCAAGCCCGACACCTCCAACGAGGGCGAGGCCCTGACAATCTTCACGCCCGCCGAGCGCGAGCCCGTGCCCCTGAGCTGGCTTCACAGCCCCTTTTGCGTGACGTTTAGCTTCTACGGCGACGAGGGGGAGATTACCCTTGTCGATGCCAACTGGCTCGAGGAGCAGCTGCGGACGAGCAGCGTGACGGTCAGCTTGAACAAGCACGGCGAGATTAGCCAGATTTCCAAGCTCGGGGGCACGCCCGTCGAGGCGGTGACGCTGCTGCACTGCGGCAACGTGGCGTTGCAAAAGGCCAAGGAGTTTTCGACGATAGTGGATGAGAGGTTGGCGGACGATGCGAAGCGGAGGGACAAGGGCGGTCTTATATCAGAGCTCCTGTCTGCGGAGAATGACAGAGTGGTGGACGCATAGAACAAACGTCAAGCAGAGGAAGATGAACAAAAAATTGTAAAATGATACCCAGCCAAATACGCTCTCAAAAAAAACCCCCATGCTCTGCAAGAAGAAGCGAGTGACCAACGTGGCTCCACCCGTTTCGTCCCTTGACTTTGAGCCTCCAACTCCAGCTACACCAGTCTAAAAAAAAAAAAGTTCCCGTATACTATCATGCCTCGTAAATGACGACAAGCCAGGCTCAACTACCGCATCACTGGCGGCCTAGACTCCTTATTCCACTTCACCCTCGACCGCACCCACTCCACCGCCTCCTTGACGCCCGTCCCCGTCAGCGCACTAACAGGCAACACCCTCGAGTCGCGAATACTGCTCGCCTTCTCGCCCTCAAAAACCTTCTTGACAAGCCCCTCCTTGATCCTCACGACCTCGACGCAATCCTCGCGGTCCTGCTTGTTGGCCAGCACTAGCACAGGCACGCCCTCGGTCTCGGAGTGCTGCAGCACGTCCTCGAGTACGAGGCGGCACTCGTCCAGGCGGCCGGAGCCGTTGTCGTGCTCGAGGTTGCCGTCGCCGATATCGGTCGAGTCAATTATAAAAACGATGGCGTGCGCCGAGGCGTAGTAGCTCTGCCACAGGCGGCGCAGCGAGTGCTGCCCGCCCACGTCCCAGATCTTGATGTACATGTCCGGCAGGGATATCGTCGAGACGTTTTGGCCCACCGTCGGCACGGTCTTGAGTTTCGGGTCCGGGTGCGACTCGAGGAAGAAGTGCTTGACTTGCTCGTGGAAGGTTGTCTTGCCGGCATTGTCGAGACCGAGGAGGATGACGGAGTACTCTGTGCAATGGGGCGGAAAGAAGATTAGCTGTGGGTTGTGGACGATGGGCTCTGTTTCACTATGCGCGAACCTTCTTTGCTAGTGGCCAGGAGGTATAAGCCCTTGGCTAGGTGATACATGGCAGTCAAACGGCCGACTGGCGAGCGGCACTTGGTTTGCGACAACTTGGACGAGCAGAGGTTTGGAGGATCGTGTTGGCGCCGGGACAGGTGGAGGGTTTTGATGGCGGCGCAATTGGCGGGATGTGGATAGAGGAAGTGGATGGAGCTACGTGCGAGCTGGAGCTCAAACTGGCGTTGGAGCTTGTGCTGCTGTAGCGCTGACACGCTGTCCGCCGCGAGGATGGTGGGGGCCATACAGGGGTTTCAGGGGACTTAGTGTCGGCGGCTCCTCAGCCCTACGTGCCCAGGCAGGCATCGCGCCGTTTGTATTCTGTCACTAGGATTCGAAGCGTGGGATTTCGTTGAGGACCTTGATGTCACACGATACTTATTTAGACATGCTTCAAGTGAGATTTGGAGTCTTTCTGTTGAAAGCAACACTCCTCCCTTTTCTTCCTTTTTCCGCGTCTACGTTTGTCACACTTATTGTGAAGCCACTTCCTCATTCAATTGTAGAGTACTAGTACTGCTGCGCTCACACTTAGGCATCTCGGCTTGAGATTCGGGAAAAAACGCAAACATGCGGGCGAGTCTATTCATTCACATCTATCATGACGTCTAAACACATCCGCGAGCCTCAAACCCCAGGAAAACGCCCCATCCCCCCTCTCTCACATCTTTGGCGCGGCAGTCGCATAACCCTCAACAACAGCAGTCATCAAACGGTTCGCAATAGCCGCAGGAGGGGGCAACCGAAGCTCACCCTCCTTATACCCCTCCGGCGCAGGCTCACCAAGTCCACTAACACCAAACTCGAGCGCGTCCCGCACCGTCTCGAGCGGGAACCACTGCGCGTCCTCCAGCTCGGGGTCGTTACCGAGATCAATCGTCTCGCCGTCAGGCAGCGACTGCGCAATGGCGCCAATCATCAAGCTCGCAGGGTACGGCCACGGCTGGCTCGAGTGGATCACCACCCGGCCCACGCGCACGCCGGCCTCCTCAAAGACCTCGCGCCGGACAGACTCCTCAATGGACTCGCCCGGCTCGATGAAGCCCGCGAGCGTGCTGTACAAGCTCGGAGGGTACCGCTTGTTCCGGCCCAGGAGCACCTTTGTGCCGTCCGAGGAGATGACGGCGGCGATCATGGTCGGGTCCGTACGCGGGAAGCTGATGTTGGAGACGCCCTTGCGGGTGGCGCACTCGGCTCGCTCGCGGGGCGTGTCTGAGCCGGCGAGGTCGGTGGTCGGGCAGAAGCGCTTGTAGCCCGTGTTGCCCGACAGGGACGGCTGTCCGCACCCGGCGCAGAACTTGTTGCGCGTGTTCCAGTCTGCGATGGAACGGGCCTGGGCGTAGATACCAGCTGACGTTTCTTCATCAGTTGTCTGACATACAAACAGGTTGTTATTGTGAGAGTGAGTAAGTCCTTACCATGATCCGGCTCGAGCGTCATCGGCCTCATTCCCTCGAGGAACTTGTACCCCTTGCTCGACTGAGCCTCGATGAGCTGGTTAGCGGCATCGGCGTACGACCCCTTGGGCGTCACATCAACGGCGAACCACGGCCGTCCCTTGAGTCCCTTGTACTCAAACGGCACCTTGGCGCTCTCCTCGAGCCCCAAAAAGATGATGAGCGGCTTCGTGACCGTCGAGTCAAAGTTCTTAATCAGGTCCTCCTCGGACGGCCCGAACGGGTCCTCGGTGGTGAGGGGCTTGACGTCGTCATACGAGACGAACTGCACTCGTGTCGGGGCGCTGGTGAGGGGGCTGAGGTCCTTGAGGAGCATGAACTTGGTGTCCTTTGACTGGAAGGCGGCACGGATAAAGGTGTGGTCGGTACGGAGCCAGCCAACGCGGTTGAGGACGCTGCCGGCGAAGTAGTTGACGGTCTCCCGCCCGAACTTACGGGACAGCATGGAGTCCGGGTCGTCGACTGGTGCGGGGAGGTTCCAAGTTTGAGAACCCATGCCGAGGTTCTGTAATGGTTTTTTTGGCGGCGCGGGCGGTGAAGCTATCGCGGGGTCCTTGGGTTTACGTGAGGGTCCGCCGATGTAGGATATGTATGACGTAGATATAACCCCGTACCAAAGTCAAAAAGAAGTGAGTATATCCGTGAGTCTCTACAACAGGTCGATGTTACGCAAACAAAAAAGACATGCGGCGTCTAGAAGTGTGAGATATCTTGAAGACGTGCGGCAGGGACGGCAGCGGCAACGGACTGGTCCGGCTGATTAATCAGATTGACGAGGGACGGCAAAGAAAAATGGGGGAACCAGAGACGCAATGCGATGGATCTTTGGAGCTTGTCACGGTGAATCACGACTCGCCGCTGGGCTCCGATAAATGGAGCTCCCCTCCGGTAGATCCCTCCCCCACATCAGAGAGACAACCGGATCGATTGGTCATTGTCAGTGTCCGGAGTTGTTACGGTATTCGGGGCTACTGCACAGCCCGTGCGTGGCAGCTGTCCCCCTCAACCTTTTGTATTGGAATATCTCTATTATCATTGGGTATGGATGGTATGGAGGAGGAGCTGTAACGGGGGCTCGCTGGGCAGTTGTCAATGCGACATCTCTCAGACGGGAGTGAGATGAGAATGGACTTAAGCTTATCCAATCGCCTTGGCTCCCCGAACTCGCCCACACAACGCGTCAGATCTTGCCGAGGAGGTGCAATGGACATATTGTTTAGTCATCATTGAGATGCTACCTTACCTAATCAGAGTGTGGATACAACCTGTGGGTTAATACCTATGCTCCCATCTGTCTCGTTGCTGACCAATTTGGCCGTTACTACCTCCCAACTCGCACGAAGAACTGCTCAGAATGAATGTCTTGTTGCGGTCGCTACCTTATGCTAGCTCACCATTGCACATCGTCACTAAAGCCATACGACAGATCAAACAGGACTCATGCCTTGGTCTCACTTTCACGAACCCAATCCCCCACCGTCGTGACATTCTCCATAATCAGCGGCCAGATGAGATGCGTCGCGGCATCCTTCCCAGCGGTGGCGAAGCCGGCAGTCGCATCGGTCCTGTGTAAGTCAGCATAAAGGCCACCGAAACTACTGTGGTAGGTAATGTAAGGGGTCAGAAAACTCACAGAAGGGTGACGTGGAAGCCACTGCACGTTGAAGACGCACATATCGTCAGTTTACGCCCTCTTCCCAGGTACTTCTTATGTCCGATTTCAACTTACAGCTCTCTGGCATCCCGTGTCGTAGACTCGAGACAGGTGTTGGCAACCATACCCGCCAGAACAAGGTGCGTAACCCCTCTCTGCCGCAACTGATAATTCAAATCCGTGTTTGCGAATCCGCTGTTATTCCATATCAATAATCACATTCACATTCACATTCACATTCACATTTGCTCCCTCTCTCTCTCTCTCTCTCTCTCAATTATCCCCCTCTCCCACGCACGCTACAAACTCACCTATTATTCCCATGCCTACTAGCAATAACATCCCCGTTGTCCACCACATCCGGCTCAAGACCCTCGAGTATCTCGGCGCCCCAGCTCCCTTCCTCGAAGCCCCGCGCGGCGCCGAAACCCTTGTGCGACGACGTAAGGTGGCTCCAGCCGGCCTAGTTGCCCTCCTTCCACGTCTTGTGCAGGGCGTAAAAGATGGGCAGCTTCTACTTGCACGCCGCGGCGACCAGGGTCCGCAGGTTGGCGTTTGTGCCCGTGGCCTCGAGGGATTCTTTCCCGGACGGGTATATTTTGCCCTCGTAGTGGAGGAAGTCGTTGTAGGGGTCGACGAGGACGATTGCTGTGTTGGGAGGGGCCATGGTGTGGGTGTTTTGTTTGGGAGTGTTGGGAAACTCGACCTGGACTACTAAAGAGATGGGATAGTATCTGTCAACTTCAGTCAAAAGATATCGAGTAGACTCGTTATATACACAAGGTAAGGAAGCAAGACAGCGATGACCAGCATCCAAGTGAGCCGAACGACGGATGACAAATTTCAGGGATAGGGCGGGCTCGGTCAGCGCACTCGTCCGTTCCAACGGACTCGGTCGGATAGGAAAGTATTGTGCTATCATGATTCCGGGGTGTAAGAAGGGCCATGGCGTAGACATAGGGGAGTGCTCCCCCTCTCCCCCCACTCCCCTTTTCCCGTTTGGCTTCTTGAAATTGGTCAGCAAGTGGTGTTATCAGGACTTTGGCGTCCGCGGCTTCGGGCGGAAATCCCTCGACACAGTGTGCAAGGCACCTTTCAAAGTCCCGGCGATATCATTGGAGGTCTCCATGTCTCGCCAGGGTTCAAGTTTGCGCGCAGGACCAAGGGCGCGCTTGACATGAGGGTCAGGACCAGCCCCAATCCCCGATCCACAACCTGGGATCAGGAGCAGACTGACATGTCGGAAATGGTATGCACAGTTGCGAGTTATGAGGCGTTCCCCCATGCATACCTCTTCTTGTCTTTAAGCTCCCCACCTGGGTATCTGTACAAAGGTTTTGATTACAAATTACGCAAGATGAAGCATGCCAACCACACGACTGCATTACAATGAACTCCCAGGCTTCCAGCTATGACATCAACGCCGAAAGTTTCCGCTTCCACTCCTCCAGCGCCCGATTATTCTCTGCCAGCTTCTCGCGGCTCATCTCCAGCTCGGCGCGCAACGTACGGTTCTCTGCCCTCAGCCCGACCGCCTCGGCAATGGCCGTCTCCCCCAGCAAGGCCCGCTCCCGCAGCTGCTCCATCTCCGACGCCGAGAGGCGGCTCACGTCCGCCGCCCGCCTGGCCACCGCGAGCTCGCTGTTGCGCAGGTGGAGCTCCCTCTGCATCTGCGCGACCTGGCCCTCGACATCGCCGACTTTGTGCCGGAGCTCGTGGGCCGCCTCGAGCTCGGCATACAGGAGACGCAGCGCGGCGTCGACGTCTGTCGGCAAAGTTGTGTAGCGAGACTTCCGCGCGGCTGGTGCCCGTCCTACTGTGGATGAGCCGCTGCGGGGCTCGTCCCGTGAGGGTGCCGCCGCCGGTAATGGGGTGCTTTCGGTGCGAGTGTTGCTAGATGAAGGGCCTGCGGTTATCACCTCCCTCGCAGCCGAGTGGGATGCCTTAGTAGTACGAGTCTTCCTGGCCGCCGTACTGGGCGTGGCTCTCGACGCCTCGGTCCCACTTGCCTCTTGGTCCTGGCGAAGTTGGTGTGAATCAGGTACATCTTGCCGAGCCTTTCCCTTAGTCGACGGTGTACTTCTCAGTGCGTCGACTGTTTCCGCATGGGTAGATGACGATGATGAAGCAGCCAAAGGCCGCATCTCCGGCATCAAAAACGGAGGATCTTTGTGCCAGTTGCGGTGGACGCAGACTTCGCAAAAGAAGCAACTGTTGCCCTTAACGACAGAATGAGTGCTCTCCTGGTGCCTGCAAGACTCGTGGTACGACCTCTTGCAAGTGACGCAGTAGGTGAGACCCTTGGTCTGCCGGCAAATGAAGCAAAATTCATCATGTTGCGCTCCGGCTTCTTTTTGCCCATATACTTGTCAGTAGGTAGGCTATCATAGCGAGGTTTTTGTGAGTTTCAACTTCTTACCTTTCCAAGCTTTGTATCTCTCCAGAGCAGCGGGTATGGAAAGCGATCGTGGGTCAAACGAGCTGTCAGGCGCCTGTGCTTGCTGTTCTGTTGCTTTATTGTCGGGTCCATCCGACTCTTCTCTGGTAGTGTTGCCGTTCAGGGAGCCCCCGCCACGTGCAACACGAGACCTCCCGCGACGAGTTGGCTGTGCTGAACGTAGACGCTTCCTCGGCGGCTCCCTGCTTCCGTCATTATCCATGGTGATTCTACTGGTGTATACAAATTCAGCGAAAGAGACAGCGAAATAAGATTTGTTCAGCGAGGGTAGACGTGTGTCGCTGCTGGGAGGGATGAGAGCGTCTTTCGATATAGTGGGAAAATGTGGCAGATGAGCGTGGCTGGGCAGTTAGCAATTTGGCTGTGAGATGAACGACAGCGCTGACTAATGACACCGACGCTGCCACCTCCCTCGTACCAGTGCCTCTTGTCCAAGGTACGTCCAGCAGATACAACCCAAAGACCGAATGGATGGTAACAAACCCCAAGATGAGCGCTATTATCTGACTGAACTTCTTTTGCAGCCAGCAAGCCAATTCGATTGGTACAGTGTTGGAACAGGGCGGAGGGGTGCTTTGAGAACAAAAGTACTTTGGTCGAGGAATCGCGCTATCTGAGATTCAAATTTGTCATCGAAATGCGAGGTAGATTGCTGAAAAGGGGAAAGGAATCCCGCAGTTGGCTTGGGTGGTTCCCTGCTGACCAATTTGAACCACAAGAGCGGGTGTTAGTTGCCGGCGAAATATCCTCGGTTCTTTAGGAGAAGCTCAGTTTGCTCCCCTCGAGAGAACTTTTCCCTCGTCGGACTTTTTCCAAGAACTTGCCAAGTGTTTATTATTCGTTTGCTCTGAGTACGCCGCAAGACAATAGCCTCAGCGAAGAGCAATGTCTAACACAAGGACCAGTGGACCGGCGGGCTCAAACAACAATGAGAAGATGCTTGAAGGGGGTGACCTCGAGAATAATGGCGTCAAGAGTGATTTACAGTTGGAATCGACCGAATCCGACAGCCGGAGGAACTCTTGCCACGTACAACACCTATCGTCAGGACGCCATGACCGGCTTGCCGAACCGGTCGGCAAGTCGAGTTGATCGTGTTGTAAGTCGTGTTGCAAGTAGAGTAACTTCGCGTTCTACCATTACCCCTGGGCCACCGCACGATGGCGGGTTGAGGGCTTAGTTATGTGGTAAGTGTCCCAAGACCAAAAGTCTGCACCGAGAAAGCTCCCTGTACTCACCTCCCATTCTCAACAGTCTTTGGCACCTTCCTCGTCGTTATGAATACATGGTAGGGTCCTCGAAACAGAACTCTCTCAACCAACAACTAAGAAGCCAATGTTAGGGGCATGATCAACTCATTTGGCGCTTTCCAGAGCTACTACATTACACAACTCAGCCGCAGCCCTTCGGACATGGCCTGGATCTGATCCATAGAGGTATTTTTTCCTCTTCTTCATCGGCACCTTCACCGGCCGCCTCACAGATGCGGACTACTTCCGGTCCGTAGCGACAGTCGGCTCCGTCCTCGTCGTCGCCGGAACCCTGTCGGCGTCAGCATGTACACAATACTGGCAGCTTCTGCTAGCTCAGGGGGTCTGCGTCGGCCTGGGAAACGGATGCCTGTTCTGTCCCGCTGTTGCCCTCGTCTCGACGTACTTTGCCAAGCGACGCTCCTTTGTCATTGGCATCACGGCGTGCGGGAGCGGTGCAGGAGGCGTGATCTTTCCTATCGTTATTCGGGAGATGCTGCCGCGGGCCGGGTTCGGCTGGATAATGAGGACGCTCGGGTTCATCCAGGCCGCCGCGCTTGTCACCGCCCTCTTTTGCCTCAAGCCGCGGGTGCCGCCTCGTAAGACGGGGAGCTTTGTGGAGTTGGCGGCCTTCAAGGACTTGGACTATTCGTTCTATGCCGCAGGGGCATCTTTGGTACGCGGATTTCCCATAACCTTTTCTCTCTTCTTGGCTTCGTAACTGAAGTAGCACATCTCCCCTGCACATAGAGTGTGTACTTACCTCTTCTAACTGCAGTTCTTCTGGGCGTCGTACATTGTTTTCTTCTTCCTCGCTGCATACACGCGCGACATTCAGGGCGTCTCCTACGATCAACCCCTCGACCTCCTCATGATCACGAACGGCGTCGGAATCGTCGGCCGCCTGCTCCTGAACCACCTCGCAGACCACGTCGGTAATCTGACAATGTTCGTCCCCACTATCGGCGCCGCCGCGCTGCTGGCGTACTGCTGGGCGCCCATCGCCTCGCGGGCGGGTCTTTACGTCTGGGTTACGCTGTGTGGCATCGCGCTCGGCGGCATCCAGGCGCTCTTTCCCTCTGCGCTGGCGTCGCTGACGGCCGATCCGCAGAAGCAGGGGGCGCGCATCGGTATGGTGTTTACGACTGTGAGCGTAAGCGTGTTGACGGGCCCGCCGATTGCCGGGGCGCTGATTTCTGCGATGGGGGGCCGGTATCTGGGTGCGCAGATGTTTGCGGGGAGTAGTTGGACCCTGGGGATGGTGTTTATATTCTTGGCGAGGGAGGCGAAGCGGAAGAGGATGGGATAGTCGTTCTGGGCAAAGGTCTAGTACGACATTGTCCATCTGTCCTCCATCTAGAGCTAGAGCTGTCAAGCTTCTTGGATACGTGTCTCGTCTCTTCTTTCGCTAGCGCCAGTGTCAGAAGCAATAGGGACTTTGGTGCGATGCCAATATCATGCCTTTAGACATTGCCCTGTCTGAGATCAAGTGACTAAAGAGACACACCGAATACGGCCGACGATGAACAATGATGGTTGAAAGTGGGCGTGAATGCTCTCAAAGACGGCATGCTGGTGTATTGAAATTCAAGCACGGGACCTCTGACCATAGCATTAACACTGCTAGGATGGTAAGTCTTTCTTGCACCACAACTGAGAGCCAGTATCATGAAACGAATATTACAACGTGATTATTAGGAAGAGGGAAAGAAAAGGACCATACGGCCAGAGTCGTCGGGGACTGAAAAGGAGTTTGATGTTGCTCCCACTGGGTTTGTCGAATCTCGGCTCTTCGTTTCGATGTCAGCTGAAGACAACCTGCAGACCAAATATTGTTTCTTCCAGGTGAAGGCGATTGCGTGTAACAGAGCAGATGAAGGTTTGCAGTCGTACCAGCAGCAGCAGGAGCCCAGGAGGAAGGATATCCACGCATACTCGTAGGTAGACAGGCCCGGGACACTGAAGTCATCTAAGGCGGGTACAGGTCCAACTTGCGAGACACAACTAAGGTAGAGGACCCCAGTGACATTGGGGCGCAAGCTACAGCTGTGTCTGGAGCTGTTCCTTCCTTGCTGGGCGAGAAGGAACATCAGAGTCGTCACGCCCTTTCAGCATAGACAACAAAGCGCCATCTTTGCGATTTAAACATCAAGTTTTGATGTGATTGAATCAATTGTAACCTCAGCTGATTCCCAACTTCTCATGATAGTCAAGACGACTGCTCAAAGCCAGGTGCCCAGCAACGGGTTTTTAGAATAATTGTTCTATGCCAGGAGCGAAAACACCAACGTCGAGTGATATGCGACAGTTGATGCCGATCTACGTAAAACGTAGGTCTGGCAAATACATCACGTAGCGAGGAAGAAAATCCCACCCAAATCGATGACTGGGTATTATCGCATTGCAACGTCAGGATCGACGTCGCCAATAGCTTCTTCGGTCATATGGCGGAAGAAAATTGTTGTGAAGCAAGGCGAGCATTGAGCCTCATGATTTTTGAGGCTCATAGCAAGGCCAGGATTTGACCAAGCGCGTCTCATCACAGGCAACGGCAGCTACTGCGATGAACTGCAACGTCTGCCGGGGCCGGCTTTTGACGTGCGAGTGGCAACGCAGCAGTGGTGGTGGCCTGGACCAAATAACTTGGAGAGAGGTTGGGATAAAAGTGTGATGTTGTTGGTGAAAGAAGAAGGAAAATTTTCGCTGGGAAGAAATATGTAGACAGCGGGCGGTGCGGGAGGGAAGGGGCGTGCGTGGGGGGAGGCAATCGGGAAGGCGGTGCAGCTGCCACCTGTGGGGCGCTCTCGACCTGAGGCACACACATCTGCGAGTGGTTTTGGAGCCGCGGACCTGCGATTGCGAATGACCTCTTCAGGTGGTCAAAAGTGTTACTGGTGGATGACAAGGCCACAGACGAGTGGCCGCTGCAGGAATCCATACGTAGCAAGTAACTGAGTGACTCGATTGAATGGATCATCGCATACTCTAAGGCCTCCATGGAATCGGCAGTTCCGCATTTGCGCCGTCCTATAAGCTGATCTCTTCGTCCCCATGCCTAGAGATTCACACAACGGAGTACAATACTGTCGACCTCGAGAGACCGCCAGTATTCAACAATGCCTTGGCATTTTCCTGGGAACAAAGTTTGATCGCTCTTTCTTTCTCGACGTCGCTTTCGCAATATAGCAGTCTGTATTCTGATAGCTAGCCTAATTGAAGGCTGCCTTATCGTTTACTGGAAGTCGATAACACGAATCGGACATCAAGTTCGTCATTTGTTCCCGCGGATCAAGTGTTCCAAGTTCCAACAAGCAAGAAAAGCTTTTCTCGGTGTCAATCTCTGGATCAGTTATAAATTTGATGAATAAATGAACGAGGATACTACTTTCGAACTCACTGATATGAAGGTATCGCGGATCACACATGTAAAGGTTGCGCAACATAGTCAACAGTATCTCATAGCAGCATCCATACCTGTAACCCACTCGAGACCATGTTAAAGAGAATTATCAGAAGGGACGCAGTTTCTAGAGATAGGTATGTATAATCGAGACGACGTCGCTCGTGAGCAAGCGGGATACCAAGCCGGGCACGGCACACGGCCAATGGCGACATAGCGAAGTGGGGCAAGGTCGTCGTCAGTGCCAATCGGCAACTCCTCGGAAACGCAATCAACTACACCTCGGCCAAGTTCAGTTGTATCAATATTCCCTCGTCGAGTGGAAGATCTCTAGATCATTAGCTTTACCTGTGGGCACATTAATTCAATAAGATCGAACCTTCGAACATTTCTACCAGAGGTGGAAGGAGACACAATGGGCTCAGAGGGGAACAACTCTAGTGATAGGTATGCCCCCCTTTCACGTTCACAATCCAGTGACGGCTTCATGACAGGACTGAAACTGAACCACCCCATTGTAGCGCTTTAAATATCATTTTCATCGGAGCTGGCGCCGTCGGGTGCTTCTACGCTTCGCGACTGCACCATGTAATTGCTCAAAACCCCCTCATATCACTTTGCTTAGCCAGGCTAACTCACGCGCCTCAGCCCGACCGCAACATCCACGTCTCACTCGTCGCCAGATCTAACTACAAGGCTCTCAAAGAGTCGGGCGTAAAGCTTCAAACCCACACTTTCGGCGACTACGTCTTCCACCCCCACGCCGCCTTCCCATCCGTCGATGCCGCCGCCGCCTCCCAGACGCAGTGGGACTACGTCTTCGTGACGACAAAGGCCCTCCCAGACCGCTCAGATGACTCCGCCATGATCGCGCCCCTCGTAGGGAAGAACACGAGCATCGTCCTCATCCAAAACGGTGTCGGCGTTGAGGAGCCGTTCCGTAAGCGATTCCCCAACAACGCCATCGTGAGCGCCGTGACGATCGTCAGCGCCGAGCAGACCTCGCCGGGGGTGATTCGCCAAAACCGCTGGACGAGGATCAGTATCGGCCCGCACACAAACGGCCTCGGCACAGGCGACGCCGAGCTCGGCCGGCGCGGCACCAGGGTGGTCGAGCAGCTCGGCATGTTGTGGGGGCCCGGCTGGGGCGGTATCCGCGACGTGGAGCCGCACGACGAGATTGGGCTGCAGACGGTGCGGTGGCATAAGCTCTGTATTAATGCCGCGTTTAACCCGAGTGCTGTGCTGAGCGGCGGGCGGGGCAACGCGGATATGGTTACGGACCCGGAGCTGCGGGAGCACGTTGTGGGTATCATGAACGAGATCAGGGCGGCGGTGCCGAAGATCCTGGGACGGGAGTTTCCTGACGACCTTGCGGGGCCGGATCGTATTGTAAAGAGCACGGCGCGGAATACGGGAGCGAGGCCGAGCATGTTGTTGGACTGGGAGGCTGGACGCCCGTTGGAGTTGGAGGTGATTTTGGGGAACCCGGTGAGGATTGCTAGGGATCATGGCGTGGATATGCCGCGTTTGCAGACGTTGTATGCTCTGTTGAGCAGTGCGCAGAGGACTCGGGAGGAGAGGGCGACCAAGGGGAAGTTGTAGGATACGAATCTTGAGTGGTAAATGATCCATCTAGCGTACTAGATAAACTATCTTCAACTTCGCAGCTGAAGTTGACATTCCCTGTTCAAATCTCCGAGCTACGTATTCTCGATTCGCCATCCTGTGATATGATGTTTAAGTTGTGAGGGGTTAAGGACACGGCGTGACGGACGTGTATGAATTATCTGATCGCTCATGCTGGATGTGCATATACCACTCATCTCACCTTGGGGTGGGTTTCTCTATATACACTACGTATGCCAGTTTGTGAGAATGAGAACCGCTTTCCCAGGGAAAAATGGCAAGCCCATAGAGGCATGTGTGGTTCCATCTTTGTATACAAAGTGATGCATGTCAGTCTGTGTGAATGAGCGCTGTTTTGTTCGTTACCTGACTGTTCAGGTAGGAGGTAGACGCACATCCCAAAGTTACAATATTAGTTTGTTAAAACCATTGAACCCTCAAACACTTCTGTCCGTTCTTATGCCGTGGTGGCTCCATGCTTTGGAATTGGAAGACCGGCCTGAGAGCCATATCGACTCAACTAGTATTCGTTGCTCACAAGTCAAGACCCCGATCCTCATGCCCAATGTTTATCAAATCTATGTATAGCTGGCTGGCAGGGAAGACATCCCCCGTCCCTGCTCCTATTCACGCGAAAGCGCTCTCAACGTAAGATTGAACCCGGCAAGATGCTATGATTACCGCATATGCCTGGCATTCATGCATCGACTTAAACCATGCAGACTGAGTGGGTGTTCAACATCACAAGATTATGCTTAAACCGATGAGTGTTCCGAACCTCGCCAGGGGTCCAGACCGATCTAGCGATGGCCCGTCAGCCCCAACGGCACCCGCATCTCGCCTGGAGGTGGCACATCGTAGGATCTTAGATGGCCGATCATGGACAGCGGGATGGCTCATGTCAAAGGTAAGGTAGGGGCCGAGAACCAAGAGCGGCCAGAAAGCACGTGAGTGAAACAAAGTCGGGGGCGTCTTTTGAACAAAGGACGTAGCGTGCCGTGTGACCCGTGTCTCCCGCTTAGGAGGTCTCAGCAAGAACACGGGCCCGGAACGGGCAGCCGCTCCCAGAGCTGGGCCCCCGGCATGTGCCTCGTTTCTTGTTGACTTGTAGCGTAGTCGGCTGAGCAGAGACGAGTTCTCGGTGTGTGACGGGGTAGTTACGGAGTCAACGCATCACCTACAACTGAGGCGTAGCGGTCAACGGCCTCAAACACCTGGGCTTGAGCAAGCTCAGGATGTTAGGGGGCATTGGACG
Source organism: Colletotrichum salicis (assembly GCA_001563125.1). Lineage (NCBI taxonomy): Eukaryota > Fungi > Ascomycota > Sordariomycetes > Glomerellales > Glomerellaceae > Colletotrichum > Colletotrichum salicis. The sequence goes on from JFFI01001819.1 coordinate 28,170, forward strand.
GTGGGTGAAGCATTCCAGATTGTCAAGATATGTGGCGGTGGCGTCGGTTCAAGAGAAAGGGTCCAGGGTAATAGCTGCAGCAAACAACGTCGACACTAGCTATCCGGCAAGAGGCTTAAGGTTAGATCATGAGCCCAAAGTCTCGGAGCGCCGGAGAATTCCGTCGGTAAAGTGACAGTAGCAAATGCGGTGCGGTTGGGAATAGAAAAGAGAGTCTTTCTCTTCCCGGGTCTTCACCAAGCAGCTGTCATATTCGGGTGGCAGTAGCTGGTCTAGGCGGAAGCTGCACTGAGGTGGTTCGGATCTAATGGTGGGGTTGGTGAACAGGCTCTGATTGGAGTGAGAGATCTGAAAGCAAATGTGCACGGACTGGGTATTATGACGTATGACTTGGACAGGGCTGAGATGGCCCCTGGTCGCACCTGCCTCGCTACCGTCGACCGAGGACACCTACGTATGTGCTTACCTAATGAGTTTTGCTGCTGTAGAAGAAATGCAGCAGGAAGAAATTGCAGACCGGTTGCCTTAGCCCGAGACTCGGCTACGGGGTGGGGGGAGAACTGTCATCGGGGTTTGCCGGCAGATGAGAGAAAAACCCAAGATCGCTAGCGGGTGCCTCGCGCCGCACTTGAGATGCAGTCCGGTTTCGAGACTCAGGTCGACAAATAGCCCGATGGGCATAGCTTAATAGGGAATGTATGGAATGTGGATGGTGTATGTTGGGCAGTAAGGTTGTCTTGGTTGTGTCTGTAGATTTGATCAGGTACAGACCGCGTTCCAGACCTCACTTCGATTGCTGTGCAGGCTGTGGCAAGGGGGGAAGCTGAAGTGCATCAAAGGAAAGTCTGGGCCAGAACCCTACCCCGTCATGCTCAATTCGGGGAAGCAACTTGGATGTAGGCCTGTTTCCCCTCAGCTTAGACATGAGCAGCCAAGGAAGGCAGACAATAGTCGCAGAGACAGAAAGACTACGGTCTTCAGCTGTCCATTAGCTGAATGTCTTTCTTCTTTTCACGGACAGACGTGTCCTTTCGGAGTTGCATTACTCCGTATCTTCGATCGGAATGGAAGTAATACCTAGGTGCTTGCCTTCTGTGCAAGGTGAGGAGTAGGTACTAGCCTACTAGGTAGCAGACAGGAGTAGCAGGCAGGATTGGCAAACGTGACAAGAAGCAGGCACGTGCAGCTATGGATCCATCAGAGTCGACGCGAGTGGAGAGTCAACTCTTTCCAAGCAAGGATCGACACTGGCACAGCCTTTTGAAGGATAGGCAATTCTGAGAATCCCATCCGCGTCAACACCACGAATTTTGTGTTCCCCACTTACCCACCACCCACGTCCACTTGCTTCCATGCTTCTGGTCGCCACCTCTCCTCTCTCTTTTGATCTTGCGGATTGCCAGCCACAGCTTGATGCCAGGCGTGCCAGGCCTAGAGAAACCTGACACTCGCGACTCGGCACTGGGCGCTTGACGCCAGCCACAAGCAGGAGAAGAACGCATCATGAAGCCGGGACATGCCTAGATGGCACCCAATCAGGTGAGTTACCTCAAGACTCCAAGTATGCATAGTCGGGGGGCCATCCCAGTCGGCACCCAAACTGCCAAAACCTTTCCAGTCACCGTTATTGGTTGTCTCCGACTCTCCGTGGCGAGAGGCAAGATCTGCCTTTTCGATTCCCGCCTTTTCAGTGCGTTGGAAACCCCGATCCCTTTCACCCTTCCCCTCCACCTCACCCACTTCGTGCCGCTCTTACCTTAACTTGCTTAGTTGCGAACTTGCTTAGGTAACCCAGCAGTCTGCGCATGCGAGAAAAACCGTCATTCCGGTCAGAACATCCCCATTGGTACGAGCTCCGTTACGGACGGGTGCTGCCAAGTAACTTCTTGGTCCATTGCTGCTGGGATTCCAAAGTTGTCTTTTCACTCTGCGGTTAGCAGCTCCAACTTCCAAGTCCTGGCAACTTGCGACGGTTTTTATCATTCTTACCACCCGAGACGAAGATGCGTCGTCACATATCCTGATTGCGAACATATCATCTCTCTGCCCAAGTCTTTTATAAAAATAGGCGGACCGAACAGTATGTCTGACCATTTTGTAGTGGAATAAGACAAGAGCCCTGCAGCGAAGAGAATCATCGTCGATGCGAAACTAGTTATGACCGAGGCACCGTGTGCCGACAGACACCGTCATCTCTCTGTCTTGTAGCGCATGGATACCCGACATGCCACCCGGGTCGCCGTGATGCGTCGACTTCACCGTGTGTTGAGGGTCCCGTCGCACAGTATTGAGCAGAGATGGCAGCTAAGCAGCGCATAAGAGCAGCCTGGTGTCGGGACGTTGGCTATTTAGCTCGGGTCATTGGGGCCTCGTGTTCGTTGCAACCGGATTAAATGCTCCTACCTTTATTAGGTAAGGTACCTAGCCAGACATACTTTGAGGTACTTTGGATGCTTAGGTAAGTCGCGAAAGGTAGGTACCGCAAGCGGACGAAGCACCTTTAGGAGACCTTGGATTATGGAGTTGCAATTGTTTCTTCTAATCCTCGGTGTCGACTCTGTCACTTTGTGTCTCTTCAAGGTTCCATGTGTGTTCCCCTCTATTTGGGGGCCACTGGGGGCCTCTCTCCTGCGCAGTGGTGGCAGTTTGACAGGAAAGACTGATGAGTGGGCTTGGTCCGCGATTCCAACATGTCCCATGAGGAGCCACTCGACTGATGATCGGCACGCTAAACAGGGCTAGACGGCCCATCCTGGATCCATGATTCCATGGTCTCGTCTCTCCTCCCGCACTCATCCCGACTTTGTACCTCGACAAGCTGCTGTTGCTGCTGCTGCTACCTACGCAGTACGCACTGCTGGTGGCTCGACTGCTGCTAAGTCTTGCTGCTTGATTGTACTTTTGCCGTCTTGTACACACTGCAAAGCATGACTGGCGTGCTGGCCTTCAAATTGACCGCTCCATGACTGGGTGACTGGATTGTGGATCGTGGTTTCGACTGGACTGGACTGGACTGGACTGGACCGGGAACAACTGGGGACTGGGTTTTGACTGGGAGGACTGGCAACTGGATCGGATTGGGTTGACTGGACCAGGCCACGCCGCATCTCATTCCTCTTTTGGTTGTCATCTCGTCTTCCCATTTCAGTGCTCCTCCCCGTCTCCCCGCCTGCACTTTCCTGCTCTCCTGTGTGCGGCGTGCCTGTGCCTGCGCAACTGAGGTGCGCTGTCTGTGTTGTCTGCGTCATTACTGTTTTGGTGGACGGATAGCGCATCTGCTTCGAGGCTTGCCCTGTCCCATCGAGATGCATTTGTCTCGACACTGGCTTTGCACTCTACATTTGCGCCTGCCTCTTCGATCTGCGTCTCAAGGTCAATGTATCGTTATTGATGTTTGTAAGCAGGGCATATGAGATAGATTTCCCTCCCTTGCCTTGCCTCTGCTCGTAGGTACTCACGTACTTTACAGTAAAACGGGTGTAGGTATCTGGGTGTAAACACGCCTTTGGGGCAAATACTTGTTCCATCACCCTTGATGTACCTAACCGTTAGCTAAAGAAGCTGTCCTTGCGTCTGTACCTGACGAATATCGGTCCCTCTCTACGGAGTAGATACCTTAGCTACCAACCCTGCCCATTTGCCGCTCTTCTTTCCGCCTTCCCCTTCCCTGTACGGTGATAATTCTTCATTTGCCACCCTCGGATTGGGGCTTGCACGATTTCCCGTCACTGACTGTCTACCACTTGCCACTTTGTTCGTACCTGCCTGTCATCTGTGTTCACACGCTGCATGTTCCATCAGCCACTGATACTCACTAGCCTCGACTCTTGCTGGTCTTTGCCTCGTTTTCCAACTCGACTGGACTTTCCACAGCATACCTTATCTCATCGTACCACTTTCCACTGATTGCATTGCATCGCATCGCCTCTACAGTAGATCCAGCTCTGGCCCAAGTGCCTTTTCTGCTACCTACCATCTACGCCTCATGACCCCCTATCATATGGATAAGGTCATCGCTTTATACTGGAAATAGGGCATCAAAGTAGCGCTTCCTGCAATTGTGCTGCTTTGGCCACCCTCTCCTGTCCCGTTCCATGTCAGCCACGAGTTTATGGCTTGCTCTGCCAGTCGGCTACCTACAGTCCCCCCTACACACACACACACACACACACACATCCCTCACCTTGCCTTTCCTTCATCGATCGATCCAACCCGGTACACACACCACACCACCACGGACGCAGACTTGAGAATTGAGGAATTCCGAGGCTGGAGTGCCTATCTCTAGACTCCCTTCTCACTTGTTGTTGCTCTTTGCACAAACCACACGACACCGAGCAGGCGAAGCTCTTCTCTGGAACCCAACGACCTTCCAACGTCTACGGATACCTCAGCTACCTTACTCTTGCACGGTCTGGCCGAGGTAGCTCTACCCACCTCACCTTGCCACGAGCTCGCCCTGCGCCCTCAGCTTTTGATTTTCCCATTTCCCAACCCCGGCCCACTGCCACCAAATCTCGACCCGTCCGCGCACAATTGCATCCCACCCCGACATCCCCATCCCGCACGCCCCTCTTCGACGACCGAATGATCGAGTAGGCAAATCCTACGCACCGCACTGCAACCAGGGGGGGAGAGCACGCCTACAAGGGAAATTCTAGATCACGGCGAGCCTCTGCGCTCCTCTCGAACCCTTGGAGTTTTGTTCTAATTCTTCCTCACCCAACGTTTGCGCCACATTTTTGCCTTCTTCGCCTTTCCCTCCCCCTCATTCGCCTCTTCCTCCTTTGAGGTTCTCACGTACTCCTGCATCCTCGCACCCTACCAGCTGGTTAAACCCATTACTCTGCGCGCCTTCGCTCCATGCCAAGTATCACTGGTTACGGACCTTTGAGCCTCTTCCGGCGAGGCCTCGTTCATATAACTGCGTCTGAGTTGATAGACTTTTAGGTCTCTTACCAGTTTCAACCGAGGACATGGACGCCCCGTCCGACGCACGGCGGCCCTCCGTTTCCTTCGCCAACCGCTCCTCCACGACAGATTCCTCCTCGGAGGCGACTCCTATCCCCAGCGTTCGTTCCGACACCGTCACGCCGCACATGCCAGAATCGTCCGCAGCTCCTACTCCCGTCTCCGTCAACGCTCCCCTCAGCTGTTCCTCTTCATGGAGTGCCAGTTCTGATCGTCAACTGGGCCACAATGCGAGTCCCGATCCTTCAGATCGCGTTTACCCGATCCGCTCCGTCGTGCGCGTAGACCGCACCGGCAGGACCTCTGGCGAGCATGACTATTTCCCTAGAGTCCCCGATCATGGCCAATACCAAGCCCCCCGTCCGAGCAATCCTCGAATTGATACCGCCGCCTTCGAAGCTGTTTCTCGTCGCGAATCTACGTCCACACCGTTGTCCAACGTAACTTCGCCTGGCGATCGTCAAGGAGTCCAAGCGAGGAGGAAGAATGTCGGGTCTGGTCCCATGTCCAGCCTCCAAGCCGATGCTGCACGTCACAACACCTCACAGCCGCTGGACATATTTCAGGATGTTACGTCAGACGTAGATGAGGATTCCGTACCTGGCGATGACCATTCGCAAAACCAGACTTCATCTACCAGTGCTCATGAAGACACAGCCAACGACAGTATCCTAACAACGCGCTTCAAGTACGTCATGACGGACGAGGGCCATCATGTCATCACCGGCACCGATGGTGTCCTACAATGTTGCGAAGATGAGCCTATCCATACCCCCGGAGCCGTGCAAGGATTTGGCGCGTTGGTAGCCATCCGCGAAGAAAGCCACGGTCAATTTTCTGTTCGCTACGCCAGCGAGAACACCGAGACATTGATCGGATACTCTCCACAGCAGCTTTTTCGACTAAAAAGTTTCTTGGATATATTGAGCGAGGAGCAGCAAGATAACTTACTAGACCACATCGACTTCATTCGCGACGAAGACGCAGATCCAGCCGTTAATGGACCCGAAGTCTTCAGTCTGGCCATCCGGCCCCCGAAAAAGAAGAGCGTCAAGCTTTGGTGCGCGATTCACATTAACCCCGCGCACCCAGAACTCGTCATCTGCGAACTCGAAGTCGACGACGATCATCAATTCCCATTGCGACCACCGGAAGAGGAGGCCACACCCATGACCCCTGAGGATACCTTGCAGTCAAACCCTACGTCGGAGGAATTGGCAGAGAGTACCGAAATTCTGAGCAAGCCGTTGAGGGTGTTGCGAAGCGCACGCAAGCGCCGAGGCGATGCTGGTGCCATGCAGGTATTCGACATCATGTCCCAGGTACAGGAGCAGCTTGCCGCGGCCGTAAATCTTGAAGGTTTCCTCAAAATTCTTGTGGGCATCGTCAAGGAACTGACCGGCTTTCACCGGGTCATGATATACCAGTTCGATTCCTCCTTCAACGGAAAGGTCGTTACAGAACTCGTCGACCCCTCGCACACCAAAGATTTATACAAGGGCTTGCACTTCCCCGCCTCCGACATACCGCGACAGGCTCGCGAATTGTACAAGTTGAATAAGGTGAGGCTCCTATACGACAGAGACCTGGAAACTGCCCGTCTGGTCTGCAGGGCGAAAGAAGACCTCGAGGTACCACTAGACCTCAGCCATTCTTACCTGCGTGCCATGTCACCCATTCACATCAAGTACCTGAAGAACATGGCTGTCCGATCCTCAATGTCGGTATCTATCATTGCCTTCAACGAACTTTGGGGTCTCATTGCTTGCCACTCATACGGCCGGAAGGGCATGCGTGTCTCCTTCCCCATCAGAAAGATGTGTCGCCTCGTGGGAGACACTGCGTCTCGCAACATTGAGAGGTTATCATACGCTAGTCGACTCCAGGCCAGGAAGCTCATCAATACGGCACCATCAGAGACCAATCCCTCAGGTTACATTATTGCTTCGTCCGACGATCTCTTGAAACTCTTCGATGCTGACTTTGGTATGCTCTCCATCCGAGGAGAAACGAAGATTTTGGGCGATATTGAGCATTCGCAAGAAGCATTGGCCATGCTGGAATACTTGCGCTTGCGGGAGCTCACGTCCGTGGTTACCTCTCAGGATATTAAAGAGGACTTCCCAGATCTGCGATATCCTCTTGGATTCACCGTCATCGCAGGCCTGCTGTATGTTCCACTGAGTGTTGGAGGAAACGATTTCATTGTCTTCTTCCGCAAAGGCCAAGTCAAGGAGGTCAAATGGGCCGGGAACCCGTACGAAAAGACCCTTCGCGAGGGCACTCAGGCCTACCTCGAACCCAGGAAAAGTTTCAAGACTTGGCACGAGACTATCCTTCGCAAATGCAGAGAATGGTCGGAGGAACAGGTCGAGACAGCCGCCGTTCTTTGCTTGGTCTACGGCAAATTTATCGAAGTATGGAGACAGAAGGAAGCTGCATTACAGAGCAGCCGTCTTACACGCCTCTTGCTGGCGAATTCAGCTCACGAAGTTCGGACGCCGCTCAATGCTATCATCAATTATCTGGAAATTGCGTTGGAGGGCACCCTCGACCAAGAGACGCGCGATAACCTCGCCAAGTCACATTCCGCGTCAAAGTCGCTCATCTATGTGATCAACGACCTGCTTGACTTGACGAAAACCGAGGAGGGTCAAAATTTGATCAAAGACGAGGTGTTTGATTTCGGCATGTGCATCAGAGAAGCAACCGATCCTTTCACCAACGACGCCAAGAGAAAGGGCATCGAGTATCAGGTCATTGAACATCCCGGATTACCACAGCACGTTTGCGGTGACAGCCGACGCCTCAGACAAGCCATTTCGAACGTTGCGGCCAACGCAGTGCAAAATACAAGCAGTGGGTTCGTCAGAGTCGAATTATACGTCAGCGAGGTACTTGAACGACGGGTACGCGTCGAGATTGTTGTCGAGGACACAGGCAAGGGAATGACGGCTAAGCAGCTCGACACACTTTTCAGGGATCTTGAGCAAGTGAGCGTCGAGACACACGAAGTCAGCGCTCTATTCCCCGATGACGATAAGGCGAGCAGCGACACTAGGATACTGGGTCTAGGCTTAGCTGTCGTTGCTAGAATCGTCCGCAACATGGACGGCCAGCTGCGGCTAAAATCGGAACAGGGGGTCGGGTCGAGATTCGTGATTCAGCTGCCGTTTGAGCTGCCTGGCGATGTGCCTGCTGCACCCCCAGATGGCGGTCAGAAGTCTGCGAAGTCGGGCGCTACTTCAAGTGTGGCTTCTGTTACAACCGTAGCCGTACCAGATAACGAAGGCGAGATGATGCTCATCGATCGCGGCAGCAAGGTACCGGTGCTTGAGGAAGGCGTGACGGATGCTACAGGTGCTGAGACGCAAAGTCTTGAGAGCCAGAAGACGACAGGGACGGCGGGCACGGGTGGAAGCAAAGCCAGTGGCCGAAGCTCTCGAAGTGACGCGGATCGCTTGATCGACGCGATCCAGATGCCACTTTCCATCGGCGAAGGTGACTCCAACCGACCAACGACGAGGCGGCAGCAGTCTTGGGAGTATTCACACAGACCGAGGTCTTCGGAGAGCCACAATGCCTCGGCCGCGAGGCGCATGGCATCCCTCACCTCGCTTCGAAGCAATCCCAGCGTCTCAAGCGTCGAAGCCCCGAAGCCTCCAGAGGTTGGTTATGCGACAGTTGCAAACGCGAAAACACCTGTCAGAGCTGTCAAGGTGCCGGACGAGTATACTGATCAGCCATCAATGCAACGCGACTCCTCACGATTTCTATTTGAAGTCAACAGCCGCTCAAAGTTCGGGGGTACGTCGGAGGCTGGCACACTCGGTAGCGCCACCGGCACCGCACCAAGCGTCGTCTCGGGGTTCGACGAGACGAAGCTGCAAGTTTTGATTGCGGAAGACGACCCTATCAATTCGAGAATTTTACGCAAGCGCTTAGAGAAGTCTGGCCACCAAGTGTCCCATGCTGTCAATGGTGAAGACTGCGCTACTGTCTACAAGGAGAGGCCTGAAACCTTTGATGTTGTGTTGATGGACATGCAGGTATGTTATGCTAATCGCTAGATACTTGTGTGATACCGACTAACGTCTCAACTTCCTAGATGCCAATTGTGGATGGCTTGACAAGTACAAAAATGATACGAGCCCACGAAAAGTCCAGCGACCATGGCGGGCGCTCAGCGATCGCAACTCACAACGGCCGTATCCCAGTATTTGCAGTGTCTGCATCTCTTATTGAACGAGAGAAGGACAAATACATCGATGCCGGATTCGACGGGTGGATCCTTAAGCCCATCGATTTCAAGCGACTCAACACATTGCTTTTGGGAATCGTGGATGATGAAGTGCGCGCATCATGTTTATATGCACCTGGGCAATGGGAAAAGGGCGGCTGGTTCAACACTCGAGACACTCGAGTCACCGAGGAGGGAAAGGACGACGACGTGCCAACACCTACAGTATCTCCAGCGCCTGTGAGCATGGACACGTCTGCGGAAATCCCAACGGAGGCAACGAACGATTCATCGCCAGAGATGGACGGTTCCAGCTAAACTCGTCAGCACTTGGTATAACAACTGAACCGGCAGCCGAGACTAGCAGTCAACACCGGCGAACGCGTAGTCTCGAGGTTATGCCGTTCAATGGCTTTTCTTTCGATTCCCCTCGGAAGACATTACAAACGGATATCGGTGGTGGTAATATCGACAACTGCCATCTGTATAACAGCAAGACCTTGGTGGATGCTGCTGTCTGAGAAGGTGTGCAAAGCTGGCATTCAGCCGAGCAGCGAGGAAGGATGATGTCAAAGACGACATCAGCGACATGGCCATAATGTCTCTTGGCGAAAATGGAGTTATTTCATGGGTCACTCAAAGGGACGGGCTCAAAGCAGCACACAAGCTTGTTGAAATATGATGAAAATAGATTTCAGGGGAAAACGGCAATGATACCATGGCAAAAGCATACGGATTGCAGGTGGAAGGGAACCCAGGAGGGACTGAAAGTCTTAGAAGACTCAGCACTGGACGGCGTTTTCGAGTTTTTGCGCAGTGTACATGACATATCACGGTGTTCAACAAAGCATACCATTTACAAGTCTCGCTTGGGAGGCATACTTCAGTGTTTAGTAGAAAATACCATCTGACGGTCCCGACTAGCATGATTTCGGCCTTGGAGGATGGTGGTGTTTGCAGGGATTGTCGAAGCATAAAGAATGACAAAGATGCTCTGCAAGTTTCGATTCATCCATTGAACTTGTATACGAGACGCGAAACAACTCTTCGGCCGCGGCCGAACCGGAGCGCGCTGTTTGTGAGACTACCACGGAAGCATCATCGATAATGCAACACTGGCACGTGGTAGGCGATCGTCTGTCGCGACGGCGATGGCGCGGTAACTGATTAACAGAGGAGGTATCGGAGACCCTTGGGCATGTTTAGTCTAGGGATTTAAAATCTGCCCAGCGTATGGGAAGGATAATATTGTTGCACATATGACCCCGTGACAACAAATCATGTCCGATTGATGTTCTACGGATGTTATTTGAGGGTCTTTCAGTATTTTGACAAATTTGATTTGCATGCTGCGGTGCCATTCAAACTCGCTTGGCACGTTGAGGGTTTGTTCTGATTGTTGTCACATGTATCAGATTTTTATCCGGCTTCAGGAAGCGATGATCCTTCTCATGCTCACGAGGGGTAGAGGGGGGGGGGGATGACTTGAGTCAAGCCTTCTGCTCAACCACAACCTCAGAGGTGTCCTGGATAGTGTGCAGGTATCCGTGGAGGAGGCGGCGAAAGGTATGCCTAATAGTCTGGGAGATGGTAAGTTAATGGGCGAGAAGAAGAACAACTATTCATTCGTTTCAGGTCAGGCGCTTCTTATGTCTTCTTCGTCCCTGGTCAAGGTCTTCGGTTCAAGGGTGAGAGTTTTTTTGCGTTGCCGCCGTGCTGGAGACGAACTGCAAAGTTATGACGGAGCGGACGACTAGCGACATTGTTTTGCACAGACTTACCGTCGAGACAGAACGAGACGAGACTAGATGCGACAAAGCAGTCAATCGTAGACGACCGGCCCCACGGCGGGGCCAAGGATCCGGACTCGGGTACGGCAGCTGGGCAGGGGAGAACGCATCAGAGGATGGCATGGGTGCGACTCGTACTTCTTCTTCCGGTCCGTCTTTGCGTTCATACTCGGCATGTCTATAAATGCGTACTCGTTGGATGAACTTACGTGCGCTTTACAATGACATGAGGCGTGTGCTCCGGCCACTTACTCGACTTGTCGTCATTCTTTTCACTCATTTTGCTTCTTGACCTCTATCTGGCAGAACAAGAATTGATGGAGACTCGAGAGCAAGTAAAATCATGGAAGAAATGAGAAACATTGGCATGCGGGCCGTGCTGGGGTTGCATGACTTGAACATATGCGTTGCAGTAGCGTCCGAGGTGGCCCGCTCCCGCAAAGAGGAGCGCTTTTTCCGCATCTCCAGAGGTTTGAAAGCCATGCTGCTGCGTGCCTTTCATCCCCCCTCGCACGTGTCAAGCATATTAAGTCGATGGAAAGGGTGTATTGCTAGAGGGGGGGGGTGGAGCAAGATTGAGTTTCGAACGGGTGAGAGAAGCTGATATAGCAAGTCTCAATCGCTTATAAATCTCGTCTGCTTTTATTTATTCGCGAGGTCAGCTTGGTGGAAAACGATGTTAGACTCTTTTCGTCTGGTAATCTTGTGACTGAACATGTTGACAATTTGCCCGGGAGAAGCAAGTGCCGTACTTCGCGGGAGCGGGGACGACAAGAAAGAGTTCGATAGGATGGGATCAAGACAAGATTTCGAAGAAAAAAAGGAAAAAAAAATCAGGCTGAGAACTCTACAGAGATGACCGTCCTAGAGCCGACTGTTTCCATCCGAGATGGTGGGATGATGGATGGCAAGAGAGACTCAGAGAGAGATAGGGAGGACTGAGCGTAGTGGAACAACTGCTACCCGGCTGGGGTCTCTGCCAAATCGCAACCATGATTCAATGTCGCAACCTTGCGTCCGGAGTCATCGAGCAAGGTCCCCCCGCTGTCATCGCAAAGCCCTCGACTGTCCGTGCAGGATTGTCCTTCTGTTCCCTCTTCTTCTTCGACAAAGTTACAACCCGTGGTCATCCCTTCCTGTGGCTTGATGCTGGCTACAATTCTTACTTTGGTTCATTCATGTCTGTGTGTCGTGGCAGGAGCCAGCAGGTGATCTAGAAGAGCCGCGTCGCACAAGAGGACAGACAAGCGATGGGAAGGGAAGGGAAGGCAAGGCAAAAAACCCTGATGACATCCGATCTTTGTATCCATGACTGAGCCTCTTCTCTACGCTCCCCGAGATAACTTTGGTGCTATATATGGCAGTCTGGTCTATAGGCCCTTCGCCTTTCGTTGGTTCTCGCCATTTAAACTCTGGTCATCCCTCGGGAAGTGTATTAAGCGTATAACCCCGCTCCCTCGCTCCTGCTATCACGATACCTATCTCATGTGTTCATACTGGACGAGGTTAGTGATCAAAGGAGTTGTGAACATGGATATGTCTCCTACTCATGAACTAGAATCTTTGGTTCGGATAAGCCTGTTTCTGGAGCCTGTGTGAACCACCAGCGAACCCCTCTTTCTCGTCCCCGATGCTACAAGACTCTGGCAAGGAACTGAAGAGAAAGAGTCAGGACGACTCCTGGCATCTCTTCGCTATGTTGTAGGTTTGCAACTCTGCATGTGGAGCCTCACGCGATGTGGGTGGGTTAAGTTGACCCCCGGGGAAGGGAAAACCCCGTCAACCTGTTTCCGCCTCCGTTTCCTCCATGCTGGAGTCGCGCGGCTGCGAATCCGGCCGCACACACACACACACACACACATTCTGTGTAGGTAGTCTGCCACCTCCCCAGGCCCAGTTACTCGGCGTTACAGGTCCTCCATGTGAGGGCCTGAGAGAGGAGGGATGCTGTGTACTTGTGTAGAAGATTGAATGACTCGATTACAATGGGCGGCGGTCACTGGCCTGAGATGGTGGTGGGCAGCTTAGACTCAAAGGCAATTACCTCGCGCAAACGCTGTTTGGAAAAAGTCTGGGTATCTGCCCGTTCGTGTCGTCTTATTTCGTGAACCCTCCGCTCCTACCCCCAGAACGCCTTGAACTGGTTCGTTTGCGCTGTCCCGTTCCTTCGCTCATATCTCTCGTGTATCCCCGACAAACTCGTAGACAATCTCCGACCACATCATCCTGTTCACTCGCCGTTGCTTTCATCCTCCTACGATCTCACATTTGTCGACGGTCTTACACGGGTAGTGCCCGTCAGTCCAGTTAACCAACCTCAGCGGGAAATCTGGTCTGGTTCACTTTTGTCTATTATTTTCCTGTCAATGCCGCCATGGACACAACAATCCCGCCAGAAGTGTATCAAGACGATCGAAGAACCACGGTGGTCGCATCTGTGGTCTTCTGCATCCTCTTTGTGACGGCAATGCTTGGGTTGAGGGTCTATACGAGAACAAGGGTTATCGTGCTCTTTGGTATCGATGACATACTCGCTGTTGTGGCTCTGGTAAGTGACAGCGATCGTGCCTGTCTCAAGATTGAGATGCTAACTCTAGATCTCGTTATTAGTTGGCAACAACAGGTTGTGGCATCGCCATCGCTCTCAGTAAGTCATATTTCCATGCCGTTATAAGTGATAAAGATGAGCTGACAACTGTTGAAAGTGACCAATTATGGTCTTGGCAGACACATCGTCGTCCTCAAACCAGCGGATATAGTAGAATACATGCACGTAAGTAGTCTCACTCCCACCTCATCACCCCCTCAAACCAACACTCACAACCCAAAAGATGTTCTACATCTCCATAGTCTTCTACAACATCGCCCTCCTCGCCATCAAACTCTCCTTCCTCTGCCAATACTACCGCATCATGGCCGTCCCCCGCATGCGCAGAATCTACGCCCTCGCCCTGCTCGTCGTCGGCGCCTGGTCAACATCCCAAGTCTTCATCGCCGCCTTCCAGTGCCTCCCAGTCGAAGGATTCTGGGACAAGTCCGTGGTATCGCACTGCATCCCCAACCAGCCGCAGTGGTACGTCAACGCGGCGGGCAACATCATCACCGACGTCGCCGTCTTCGCGCTGCCACTGCCGATTTTCTGGCATCTTAGCCTGCCGAGGAAACAAAAGGCGCTTCTTATGGGTATTTTTAGTCTTGGGTTCTTGTAAGTTGTCGAGCATTGATTCTTATCTCGTGGCATGGAAAATGGTTAACACCCAGTCTAGCACCGTCGCCATCTCCATCGTACGCATCCAATACCTCAACACACCAGCAGACTTCACCTGGACAAACGTAGACGCCTCCCTTTGGTCCATAGGCGAAATCTCATCCGCCGTAACCTGCGCCTGCCTCCCGACCCTGCGGCCCCTCCTCACAAAAATGTTCCCTGGTCTCATGAGCAGAGTCAACATCACCTCGCTCCACAGCAACCAAACCGACACGCGACCGGGTACGCACGCGGCAGCGACCCGCCCCTACTCGAATCTGCCCAAGAGTTTCCCTCGAGGCGACGCGGAAAAGGGAGGAAGCACCACGGCCTCGGGCGTCTCCAGCGCAAGATCGAGCCATCTCAACAACAACAACAACAACAACAAGGACGATGGAGGATCCTCCGTCACCTACGGCGGCTCGTCGCCGTACCAGCACCACATGGGCCACCACGCCAACGAGTCGAGCGATACGATTTTCGGACTGGCGAGCGTGCGCGGGGATTCCATCACACCTGTAAAGTCCAACTTTAGTCCCTTGAGTCCCAGGTCGGCATGGACTGCTTCTACTTCCACATCGTCGTATCCTGTTCGGAGAGATGGAACGCCCTTTTGAGAAGGGGGAAGGTGGGATGGGACTTTTGAGATGTTGAGGTGTCAGGACAAGGCCCAAGACTTGGGTGTCTGCTTCAGCTCATTATACGGATGGATGCTGGATGGGTAATATCTCTGGGCAAATCTAATCAGATCTTTGGCCAGTGCCCCATTTCTGGCGGCGACAGAAGATGAGCTCGACAGTCTACGGGAGATGCAGGCGTCGTCACCCGAGATTGGCGGCCCCATTTAGAGAATTCGGGTTATTTGGTCCTTCGATGTGGATTCGGATCTGCTTACAGAAACACGACGGGCAACCGCTGCAGAGGTATCTTAATGGCGCTGGTGTCATCTTGCGTCCGAATAATGATTATATAATGATGTATTATGTCTAAAAGGTCTGCTTTTTCAATAGCACCGTGTATGATTGGGGGGTATCTCAAAGCCGCAGTAAGTGACGACGGCACATGCTGGCGACTATTCTCATCGCCCAAACCGCCACCATGGCTTCTTCTCGGGCTCTTTGTAGCCCTCCTCTTGGACGTTGTTCTTGCCGACAATGTTCAAAAACACCTGGTCCAAGGTGGTCGGCGAAACACTGAAATGGTTGATGCCCAGCGCTCCTTTCTGTTCCTCCAGCATGACAGCCAGCTGACCAACCGCACTCGACGAGTGAGTATCTGCCGGCGTGATGTCGCTGACTTTGTCGCCGCCAAACACTTCGAGAACCTCTTTGCCGGGAACGGAAAAGCGCATCTGACCATGATACGTCTTCTCCTCCACATCAGCCCCTGGGAATGTAGATGTTACCCAATTACGAAGCTGTGCAGTCTCCTCCGGCGTTGTGTGTGGTGCCGTTTTGCTAATGAGGTGGACGTGAAGTGCGTCGCCAAACCGATGACGGAGATCATCTGTCGTGCCCAAGGCAAGCATTCGCTTGGCTAGAATTCCCGCGCGGTCTGCGAGAGCATCAGCTTCCTCCATACTATGCGTAGTGAGGAGGAGGGATCTGCCCGGGACGATGGCTGCCAAAGTCTTCCACATGATTCGCTTGGCGGCAGCGTCCAGCCCAGAGGATGGCTCGTCGAGCAAGATCACGCTGGGAGATCCCATCAGTGCGATACCAAGACTCAGCTTACGGGCATTTCCGCCACTCAGGGCCGCTGCCATTCGATTTGAGAATGCCTGAAGACCAACGGCGTGGATGACGGTATTGACATTGTGGTGAATATTGGGGACGCCTCGGATGCGGGCGTAAAACTCGAGGTGCTCACGGACAGTCATGAGATCCAACGCATCGTGCTGAGGGCAAACACCGAGGTGAGATCGAGCAGCAGGCAAGTTGTGAATAACGGACTGATCTTCGACGAGGATCTCGCCACCGTTCCGACTTGGCTTGAGGTCTCCGCGAATAAGTGAAATGGTAGTCGACTTGCCAGCGCCGTTTGG
This sequence comes from Colletotrichum salicis, assembly GCA_001563125.1. NCBI lineage: Eukaryota > Fungi > Ascomycota > Sordariomycetes > Glomerellales > Glomerellaceae > Colletotrichum > Colletotrichum salicis. Next base: position 44,462 of record JFFI01001819.1, read on the forward strand.
CCCCAAAAGGGCAAAGACCTGAGAACGCTTGAGTCCAAAGGTTACGTTATCGACCGCTGTATTCTTGCCAAAAGTCTTGGTCAGATGAATCACCCGGAGGCCGTCATCGCTACCCGATGTCGTAGTCACTCTTTTCAGTTCGTTTGTGACTTCCTCGTCGGCGACACTTCCATCATCCGATGGTACGTCATATTTCTGCTGCCAAAGTCGCCGGACTGAAGAGCCAACGGAGCCGCTATCAGCCCACAGCAGAAGTCCGAACAGAAGGATGGACTGCAAGACCAAGTACAAGATTGGCCCGCCATACTGAAGAATACCACCGGGATACGCCGCCAGTTGTCGTCCGTCGCAGGCCGTTGAGAATAAGTTCAGGACCAGGAACATAGCCCGGACGACAGAACCAATAGGTGCAAAAGCCGAAATGACGAAGTGAGCAACGAGAATGTTGCGGTCGACTTTGGGAACTGGGGAATAGGTGATGGTGCACATGTAGGCTATCAAGTAGACCAAGAACAAAACCGCCTGTCCAGCAGCTACCCAGGCATAGGTAGATAGTTGCGTCTTGCACCATAGGGATATGACGTAGGCCAGTAGAATTGCAGTCAGCCCGTAGAGCATGAAGACAAGGAAGATGTATCCGATGTGGTACCAGATGCCGGACGAAACAGCCCAGATGATGGTTACTAAAGTCGTCGACGCGAGAACGATGATGAAGTCAAACGCCAAGTACGCCGCCCACAAGGGCAAAACTCGAACTCCATTGCTGTACTGCAAGGCGCGAACCTGTCGTCGACGCTCCAGACTTGGGTACAGGGCGAAGAATCCGGGGTAGCACGCAAGTGCGATGCCGGTGTATACGAGAAATTGTAGCGAGTTACCATCGTTGGGCTGCCAAGGTGTAGCGAAGGGCGCCCATGCCATCATGACTGTGACGTTGCTGAGGAGCATGTTCAAGAGGTTCTGACTCAGGATAGGGTTCAGTAAACCGTTGTAGTTCGACATGTATGCAATGGTGGGCACCGTGGAGTCGTCTCCGAGCCAGATGCCGCCAGGAACAGTCTCGACACGCCGTGCAACCACAGTGTCTTGGAAGGCTTTGAAGCTGTCCGTAAAAGTGGCGTTCTCTGCGAGTAGTTGCCTCGCGAAGTCGGTTCCGGTCCCAGAGGTTGAACCGTTGCCAGAGCTACCGGCAGCAGCGTTGAATACTGGCAGAAGAACGCTGGCGGCAGTGTTGAGGTCAAATTGTGAATTCGGTCCAAGGACTAGTTTCCATGTAAAATCTGTCAGACTGAATCCTTGCGTCTGATCAAGCGAGCGCTCTTCCGATGGAGCGCAGCCGCTTTGTGTTTGGCCTTTGATAAACAGGGTGACAAGACCAGCGGCTGCTACCGGTAAGATCAGTGCTGCAAGGTAGGGAATCCAATTTGTCTTGAGGACTGTCGTTCGTTTCCGGAAAAGAATAGCAGCCTGCCGCATGTATCCAATTTGCTGACCGCTTAGTAGTTGAAGTCCAGCTTGAGGGGTAGCTCCAACGTCGCCAGCTATCCCCTTCTCATTGAGGTCTGAACCTGAATCGGGGATAAACTCGCTCGCCTTGGAATCGTGGATTTCCTCGGCCAATTGAAGAAAGACGTCCTCGATGGTTGGTCCAGAGAAACGGTAATCGTGGAAGCCGTTGGCTTCCAAAGTGCGAATCACCTGTGCGGCAAGCGACGAAGACGGGGCGATATAGCTTATCAGATCGAAGTGTATCTTCTTCTGAACTCCTTCGACGTCGGGCGTGTTTCCCATACCAGTCTCTTTGGTTACGTGGACTCGGTAACCGCCGCCCAGGCGATCTTTCAACTCAACCGAAGAGCCGTCGGCGCGCAGCGTGCCTTTTGAAAGAATAGCGATATGGTCGGCTAGAAGGTCGGCCTCGTCGAGAAAGTGTGTCGTAAGGATGATTGTCCGTCTTCCGCGCTCGGCTAGTAGGATGTCCCAGATCTTCCGCCGTGATAGAGGGTCGATGCCACTCGAGACCTCGTCGACGCAGCAAACCGCGCTTCCTCCAGTGAGCATCATACCTAATTGTAACTTGCGTTTTTGGCCGCCTGAAAGAGACTTCGACACAGCTTTCGCTTTCGTCTCAAGATCAATAGACTTGATGAGGTCTTGAATTTCCTGCTTGCTTGCACCTTTTCCAGGGGACTTGAGCCTGTTGAATATCTCAATGTGCTGCTCCACCGTCAGGTCATCCCACATGACATTCTTCTGCGGAGCAATTCCTAGTCCACCAGTACCGTCGATGGTGATGGTACCGCCAGTGAGCTTGCTTGTGCCAGCAATAGAGTCCAACGTGGTGGACTTTCCGCTACCATTCGCACCAAGCAAACACAGGATTTGTCCTCTCCGAACATCCAATGTAAGGCCGTCGACTGCGCGGACGGATTCGCGTGGGCCTGAAACGAAGGAAAATAGACGTCGAATCGGAGAAGGGCTGTAGACCTTGGTGAAGCCTTGCAAGCGCACAGCCGGCTCGTCAGCGTTGGACTGAGTTTGAGTTGGGTTAAACACAATTGTTCTGCCCTTGGTAGTGGTGCCGTGCAAGGAGGACTCGATGACAGCGCCAAGCAAAGGATACACAAAAATCTGGATAATCAAGAACACCCAGAGAATGATGCCGGAAATATCCCACGGGCTCTTGGGAGCGACCTTGGACAGGTCGGCGGGGAGGTCTTCTCGCTCCCAACGTGCCATCCAAGTAATGAAGTACACGTAGTTGCATGGCGTGAAGAGGAAGGCGAGAACACCGACGGCAGCAGTGCTGGGGTAGGAGATGGATTGTGCGAGAATTCCCAGAAGGATTATGGCAAGTACGGCCGCAATGCCACTGATCTGAGCCTTCTTGAAGAGTGAAGATGCCAGAATAGACAGGGAAGCCATTGCTATGCCGTTCAGGATATGATATACAAGCACGATCCCAACGTTGGTACGAGCAAAGACGCCGGCACGTAGCACCAATGATCCTATAATCCAGCCCGGAAGGTAGACGACGGTGAAGGCGGCGTGGTAGGAGATGATTCGGGCAGCCTGGGAGAACCATCTGTGTTTGACGGGCATCATAGCATCGACGAGACGGATCATGCCACTCTCGCGCTCAGTAGCAATGAAGCCAGTAAGGTGATAGGTGATGAAGAGAACACTGGTCATAAAGGCAACGCCCATCCAGTTGGTGATGGCGCTTTGATAGTTGATCCTGACGCGGACGGCACGCTCTTCTTGGGTCAGGCTGGTAAAGGGATATTCGTCGACGGTGCCGGGGAGGGGGCCCTGCTGGACAGAACTAGAGCCGGAACCCGAAGCGGCCTGGACGGAAGCAATTGCCTCATCAACAGCTCTCTGTAGTGGCAGCAGGTAGATCTGGGCATCGTTCTTGTCCGAGTCAACGTCAATGACAATGCTTCGTAAGGCGCCGTCGCTGCGAAGGGTGTAGTTCCAGTAGTCTCCGGGTCCTTCTGAAGGTGAGGCCTGGAAGACAACGGCTCCGTAGCAGTTGGATACACCGCGCAGGTTGGTAGGACAATCAAGCGCAAGATCAGTCGTGGACGAGCGGCGGAGAGCGGTCTTGCCAGCGCTTTCGACAGAGGTAGCGAGTTGATCGATGACCTTGTCAATGTCACCTCCTGAAAAGCCGCTATTCACAAAAACGAGCTTGTGCCTCCCAGCGCTGGCGGCAGCATCGAGAGCGTTGGGGAGAGTGCGAATGTGCCTCGGGTCAGAAACGCCATAGACGGCCGGGGGAACGAAGAGGTTCTTTGCAAAGCTGAAGAAGGTCGTCAGAGCTAAGGGAAGAATGAAGGCGATAAAGATGGCGGAGATGGCGTGACGGAAGATGATTTTCCAGTTCTTCAATGTGAGTGTCCATGTCTGGCGTAGGAACGCCATGTTTGGCGAGTGTTAGCCGACGGCTGTGTTCTACTTTCCGTTGTCTGCCAGTGTCGTCCGCAATTAGTGTTTAGAGAAGACACCCGGGTCGACGATGAAGGCGAAGGGGTCGGCTGGTGGAAAGAAAGGAGGTCTGCAATATGAGATTTGTACGGTATTGAGGATGTCGTTGAAAAGTGGTAAAAGTCCGGGGTGCCTGGACATGGAAGAAGGAAGCGAATCGGGCAGGTGTAAAGTCAATGCGACGGGAAAGAAAACAAGTCGCGATGCTGCTTTGTAATGAAATGAAAGTGGTCCCCCTTTGAGAGTCGAGACTGGGCGTAGACTCCAGGATTGATAGAAGAATCAACAATTTTGTGTCTCTCCGTCTCTACAGAGTCAGAGTCAGACGAACTGAAGTTACCCGAGTACTTTAGGGTCAGAACTTCTTTCCCGCACACCTGAGATGAACATGAGAATGTACGTTTCGAAGTTTGCGCAGACTCGGGATGAACGCGCCAGACGCCACCCGGACAGGAAATAAAGGCGTTTACTGAACTCCGTACGTCTGCTGCGCCTGTAAGGTTACTGAGTTACGGGATGACAGGGGGGTGCGGCCTCCACAACTCGCTTAGAGCCTGGAGATTAACGTGGAAAGACTCCAAGGAGCCAACAGTAACGCTCCCCGGGCAAACGCTGATTTGCGTTTCGGGCGGTGCCTTCTCCACCCAACCTAAAGTGATAGGTAGGTTCAATCCCGACGTGGGCCACACTGCCCACCGTGCACTATCCCGTATTATCGTCGTCGTCACTACCTTCAACCCCAAGAATCTCCAAGGAACCTTGGCACATGCTTTCCCGGAATAGGCTACCCTACAGATACTATTGTTGTGAATCCTATTCGTATAGCTAGCTTGGTCACATTGAGAGGATTGGAAGATATCAACGCGATCAATCTCGTACGATGGGCTTTCGGACTGGTATCTTTTTCACAGCATCATTCATTTTCAAAATCCTTCTCAAGGGAAGAGATAAAGATGAATGAACTACCAACAAACATCCTACACATACGGGCCAAGGCAAAGTAAACCGCCATCGGCTTGGCGCCATGCCTAGGCAGAAAAGTGCTCATAGGTAGTCGTACCTGTGAGGCTTGGACGGGATTCGTGGAATCCCGATGTTAGACAGCTTCGTCGCCCGACTCATACGCAGTAGTGATTGACCACACATAGCTCAGAAGTGATGATGTCTCCCACCTAGGCCCACACAACAACGGATTTGTCTTTGAGTTCTTCGCCGTAGGACTTTATAGTTGGTCGGCAGCGTGATTCAAAGTTGATCTTTTGCCTCCATGGTAGTTGAGGTTGACTGTGAACCTGGTTGAAGAAGAGGTTTATTCCACGGCCCTGAGATATAGACGTTTATGTTAAGGTGATAGGTGTTTACATGGAATTAGTAGATGCTGCGGTAGTGTGATTGTTTGAAATGCAATTTCGTGGAATTTCTTTTGCCAGGTTCGAGGCGCAGAGGCGCAGACATTCTCTCATGGTAGTTGGCCGTGACACTTGCAGACTGCATGGGCTAGGTGTCTGATCTCGTATTTCTAGAATTCCAAGAGCGTCAATCGTTGAAATCTTTGCTTTCGAGGAAACGACGTGGCATCTGCTCTTGTTGATCCAACAAGCCACCAAGTTGCCGCCGTGTTTTACATTCAAGCACTCTTCAATACGGCGTGGGCTCAGGCATGTTTTCACACAGCCCCCTTCGACGTTGGGCACGTTGTGTTACCAAGCCAGGCAGACACAAATCAATAACATCGGGCAAGAAGTCTATAGCTCTTGACGCCGATCAGAAAGGCAAATACTCTCTGGCCCATCTTAACCTTAGTATACCTCGATTTGGGACGGGACGAACATCAATATCAACCACTTGGACAATGATAGACCAAGAACAAACAACCCATCGCCATCTACATAGTCATATGATATTAACCCCATCCATACAACAAGAACCCTCAAACCAAAAGCCACAAAAACCTCACATCCCCTCTTCCCTCCTCCTCCCCCAAAACCCCTTCCCATAACTAACCAAAATCTCCTCCCCCTTCCCAATCCCCCCTTTCCCACGCCCACCCTTCCCCTCCGGCAGCACCCAAACAGCCATAC
>JFFI01001820.1:0-36102 GCA_001563125.1 Colletotrichum salicis
CCCCCCCTCCCCTAAATTAGAATACAAGGCAAGCTGTTCAACCCCGTTCCTTTCTTTGTCTTCCATTTCTCCATCATGAAGCTTCCACATCTACACGATCCAGACACTCGTAGAAGCTCCCAAGCACACCCTCTTACCCCTCCTTGATAGCAGTCGAAGCTATATCCTTCCCTCCCACTACCACAACCACCACGTCTACGACACTATCACGGTTTGTTCAGACACACAAAGAAACACAATGGAACAACTCGATCCCACAACAGGCACCCCCCTCCCCGCCGACGCAATCCAACGCATCCTCTTCATCGCCTCCGGCGCCCACGTCTACAACATCCCTCCCCTCACCTCGAACAAGGGCTACACCGCCGCCGGCTGGACCGACCGCCAAATCTTCACTGCGCGCCTCCGCGTCCTCGAAACAGCCTGGGAAACCACCGCCGCCGCCCTCCCGACACCCGTAGGCGTAGGCTCCGCCGTCGTCCCCGTGGCCCCGGGAGCACCCGCGGGTATAACCTCGAAAGAGAACCACATCAAGGTCGATATCGTCCTCGAGGACCCGTCCAACGGCCAGCTCTTCGCTGCGGCGCCCTACACGTCCATCAACGCCGTCGAACCCGTGCTCGATTCCTCGCGCTTCTTCGCGGTGCGCGTCATGGACGGACAGGGTCGCAAGGCGGTGTTGGGCGTCGGCTTTGAAGAGCGCAGCGAGGCGTTTGATTTTGGTGTTGCGCTGCAGGAGGCGCAGAAGAGTCTTGGTCTGCTGGACGCTAGCCACGCCAAGCAGGCTGCGGAGAATAGCAAGCGCGCCGAGGAGGAGAAGAATAAGGATTACAGTCTCAAGGAGGGCGAGACCATCACCATCAACTTTGGCGGGTCAAAGATTGGGCGTCGGTCGAGGACCGAGTCCGGGTCCGAGATCCCGGGCGGAGGAGCGGGAGGGTTGCAGGGGTTCTCTCTGCCGCCACCGCCGAGCGCGCCCAAGAGCGGTGGTGGTGCTGGCAGCTTCGGGTTGCCGCCGCCGCCGAGTGCTGCTGATATCCGGGACAAGAAGAGGGAGAACAGGAAATCCGCACAGGATCTGGGGTTCGACGACGGCCAGTTTGGCGAGTTTGCGTAAGGGGCCGCCGCGGAGTGTCACTTACGAGCCGGACGGGCTGCTGCTATAAAAAACAAGGTAGTTTTCGTCCCGCAGTTGGTAACGAGAAAAAGTAAACAAAAAGCTCAGCCCCCTATGATAGGGAGCCTACGAAATATCCGAGGAGACTTTTATTCGCCCCAAGGGATTTTTACAGGATTCGAACCTAGGACCTATGGGAGCGGGGCTATTCAGAACCTGCTGACATCCCCCGCCACGGCATGGTATTTGGTGACAGTATCAAACAAAATTATTTACTATAAAGGTATAGAGACGGCGGCAGCGGGCAGTGAGTCAGTGGGCCTGGGATGGATGGGTGGTGGTTGTGGTGTATTCACGGCCGGGCAGGAATAAATAAAAAGTCTAAAAAGAGACGTGCTGAGGAGTTCGGGGGCGGCCCTTTTTCTTTTTTCTCTGATGATCATAGTAAAGAGATTCCCTACCCTGCTTTGCTGAGAATACCATATGTCTACCAATACGATGAATGAGACGTGAAAACGAAAAGAGTATGCACATGCTGGGCTCGTCTATATGCGCCTGTCTGCCTTACAGCCATACCTAGTCCTGATAGACCTACGATACTGGCTCGTTTGCTTTGTCACCTGGTCTACTTAACCCCTCAACACCTGGCCAGAGGCCTTTCATCGATGGAAGACTATTCCTTCTTCTACCCGATGTCAGAAGTGGGATCTCTCTGCTTGGTTCATTGTCTTGGACCTCGTTGACGTCCTGCCGCAGTTCTTCCGCCCTCCCATCGTACACAAACTGTAAGCCATGATTTCCCAAGTCCTCCACGAGAAAATCATCAGAATATTGATTGTAGTTGATCCAAGGTTCAGCTGACACCGTATCGTATACCTCATATCCATGCTCTTCAAACCGAGGCGCTGCTACGTCCCACGTGTTGTAGACCGGATGGCAATGCGCGGGAAAGAAGACCGGGGAGGCAGCATCAAGCGGCGTCGGTATCATCGATGTCACATCGGAGGGAGTCGTAGCGTAAGCGGCAGCACTGGGTGAGTCGACGGCCCACCACGCGCATCTTCGCTCGTAGAGTTCGTTCTGTATCTGGATCCACGTCTCGCGGCTCTGGAGCTCCACGTAGATATCGCCGAGCCGCAGTAGAATGGCTTTCTTTTGTGCCGTGGCGTCGGAAATCTTGCTCTTGAGCAAAGCTATCTTCTTTCGTGCCTTGCGACGCTCATCGGACGGCAGGCCGCTGTCAACATTCTCCTGAAGGGTCGACAGCCTTCGCATGAGCTCGATCTCGCGTTCGTCCTGTTTGCCCAAGGAAGCCGTCAGATAAGCCTTTTCCGTGTATAACTGCTCGAAAGAGTTCGGTGATGTCAAAGTTGACCATGCTGATTTCGAGTTGGAGAGCGTGTTGATGTTGGCTCTCGGATTCGGGCATCCTAGCCTCAAAGCAGGCCGGAGTGGTGATGGTACTGCTGGTGTATATAGCATTCCTGACCCTCTGCGGTCCGGTATACTTGTAGCGTTGGTCGAGGCTGAGTCATCCGACGATGTTATAGAATCTTGAATATTGATGTCGGAAGGAACGAAAGCTGGAGCTTCGACGTACTGATTCATAGTGAGGAGCAGTGACAAAATTGTACTAGTGTCGACAAGATTGCCTTTCGAGAAGGAACCGTTGGCTCTGTCTGATCAGATATAGGTTGTCACCAATTAGGATCGATTCCCACTGTGTCCCAATACGGCCAATTCGAGACAAAGGTTGGCTTGAAGGGTGCAGAAGTATGAGGCTCCCTCGCCGCGGCATCCCCATATGCGAGACCGAGAGCCTTTATCAAAATTGATGAAATAAAGATGCAGTGGCCAAAAGAAAGCCCGATTTAGCCTGGTACTTCTGAGAAAGAAACATTTGACGAGAGCAAACAAGGTGGCGTAGTCGAAGCTCCGGTGCGATCAGTGCCTCCAAACAATATCCGAGATCGCAGTAGATGCGGCCTACCCTTGAAGTATGCATGACAGACAAACCCATCTGCTTGTGGTGGTAGATTAACATGGGCAATTTGACCTGTAGGTTCGTCAGCCCAATAGTTCTCAGACGTCGAGCTGAGGCGGATGAATGGCCTAAGAGCTACTGAAACGCAATTGTGGATCTAAATATTAATATGAGAACCGAACGATTAAAGAGGGCACTATGCCAGCATTGATGCGATTGGTAGCGAAACAACCACGTCACTCACATAGCTGTAGTCGTTGTCGCCATCATTAAAATCGGTCGTGCCGTTGGTATAATCCAGACGAGCACCCCTGCTAGAGAGGCCTGGATCGCCATACGTCTGCGGCCGTCCTACCCGTGCAGGGGCATCCCAGACCTTTGTGGAGCAACTTCCGAGCCTGTCATAAGGGTACTTACCGTCGTTCTTTTCGACGCAAGGGGTTCCTTTTCAGATGTTGAAGCCTTCGTGCCGAGGAGGATCGCAGAACCGCCAGAGACCAGCCGCTTCCGCAGCCTTTCGGACCGAGGATACCTCGTCTCCTGATACGGCTCGGTTGATTTCGCTATACCGGACCTCATCATTCTGTTCGATGCTCTCCTTGCTGCGTCTCTTGGGTTTGCCAACGTGCGCATCTGGGTGGTACTGCTCCATAATGTTGACGAAACAGTCTCTGAAAACTTCCTCTGCCAAGAACTGCATTATCCGATGTCCCTCTTGCTCCTTTCCGGGCATGACAAGATGGCGTATGAGGAGGCCACTCTTGGCGATGCCATCTCCGGTAAAGCACAGGTCACCGACCTGATTTTGCATTGCTTTTATGCTCTCACGGGCCGTGGCGGCATAGTCGTCTGCCTTGAGCAAGCGCTTGGATGTCGCCGACTCCCATATCTTGAAATCAGGTAGATAAATGTCCACCAGGCCGTCAAGTAGCTCCAAGGAAGCTAATGAATCAAAGCTGGAAGTATTATAGATGATTGGCACTCGCAAGCCGCGGTCCTTGGCATGCAGGATGCTGAGGACAACTTGAGGAACGACATGTTCCGGGGTGATGAGGTTGATGTTGTGAACGCGGCCAATTTGCTGTAGCTTGACGTACCATTCGCCCAGCTCCTCGGGCGTCAAGTCTTGGCCGTTACGCTGATGTGCAATGTCATGATTCTGGCAGAATACGCAACGCAGATTGCAACCCGAGAAGAATACAGCGCCACTGCCATTGTGTCCCTGGACGCAAGGTTCTAAATCGTGGTCAGTATGTCAATCTTTTGCATGGCCTCTGAGAAGTTGGGGTAGACGTCGCATATGGCGAAGAGGTTTGCTCCAGACCTTCACCAAAGTGCGGAGCAATCACGTTGACCTTGGTATCATTGCCAATCAGACACATTCCACTGGTCTCGAAACGGTTGACACCGCAGAGCCGTGGACAGAGATTGCACTTGGAGAGATGGGCGTAGGCCTTTGATCGCTTTTTGGATTCATCGATGGAGGACAAGGCCATGTAACGAGGCGTGTAGTCGTCCAGGAGGAACGGGGGCGCGAGGTGGAGGTAGCGGCGAGCGCCCGCCGTACTCTGGCAAAAGATCTCGTGTCTCCGTGCGAAGGCTCGTCTAAAAATGTTCATCTTGCGAGTTTGAACGTAACAATACCAGGTGGAATTGATGGAAACATTTCTTGCGTCACAGGACGATGGGAAGGAGGAGAGGTGACATTACTTCATGTGTCGTGCGATTGGCCCAAACGCCCAAAGGTGGGGTCTCCACCCGTCCATCGGTTGATAGCCACACAGCGAAGGAACTGTCCGTCCCTGCCGTCTACGGTCTTCCGTATAACCTCCTCACATATCAACCTCCTCACATGTTTCCTTTCAAGTTTGCCATCAACGTTTCCAGAATTTCCTCCAGGAAGTAGTCGGGCTCTTACAAGACCTACAGAGTACAGACAAGACAAAGCTCGGTCCACATTTCCGCATTGCGACAATGATCGGCTTGGCGCCGAGAAGCTCATACCACGATCGATGTCAACCTCTTAATCTGTTACCTGACAGAAGCTCGCATTCGGATCATCGGTTGTGACAATGCCCAAAAATCTCTTACGTCTGCAAGTTTGACGGATCTATCAATGACATCTAGTCAATCTTTTTTGATTGAAAAGAGAAGGATCGTCCCAGCGTTGAAGCCATGAGGGGAGTACGTGTATGAGTACCAACACTCCCTTTCACAGGTTTGTCTTCGCTCATCATTCCGACGTACACTTTCGCCAACTTGTCTTGATTTTCAAGCTGGCTGTGCTGCAGCAATCTTGTTCCAAATCTACGCCATGCCCCGGCTTCAGTGAAGATCGATATAAGACCACCCGAGGGGATAGCCAGACTAGAGGGGCACTTTTTGCTTTTGCAACGACCCACCAACTGTACTTCCCGAGTCCCGACTGTTGTGATTGAATCGACAAAGAATTTGGAGACTGCAAGCCATTTCCGTCCGAGTCTTCTGTATGACACCGCGAAAACATCAATCAAATACATCAGACTTCCTCGACACACTTAGAACCTCCATCAGGGGGAGTTGCCAAATACTTTGCCCGCCGTATAAGTTGATGCCTTGCGACGATCGTCGGCTTACTTGCGCTAGCTGAGTCAACTTCAGATGAAGGAGCGGCAGTTCCTGGAATAAGAAAGTTGAGTCTCTCGGCAAAACAGTCTCCCAAGAGTCTCTTCGCTCTGAAGTGGTGCGAAGAAAAAGGACTTGCGAGCTACGGGGTACAGCCTAGAACAAATTGCAGTGCGTTCTAGTGTTTTCGAACACATTGCTGTGGATAAAGCGAACGCCAAGAATACGAACTCGTGGGTTGAGATGGTCTCCGCAACTTTCTCTTACAATACGATCTCATGCCACTTTTTGTCTTGCTGGACTGAGGTGCTCCAGATATCTGCGTGGAGTACTCGAGAAACCTCATCAAAATGGCAGAAGAAACGATTTTTAGGAATGAGGTATGGATATAATACTTGAAGGAGTCGAGTCTTTCCGTTACCAGTCATGCGCTGGTGAGTCCTCAGTGACTCCGTCCTTTCACTCTTTTCCCATTGTCCGTGTACATCGTCAAGGCCGGGCGACTCAGCCTTGCGTCCATTCGTTAGAACCAGCCGTTCACTTGGAAGAGCTCTTTCTCACTCTCGTTCATCAGAAAGATCTTTACCTTTTTCGCTGATTCAGTGTCAATAATTTTTACTTCATCATCTTCTTTTTCAGTGTTCATACACCTTGGAAGGGTATTCGTTTTTGAGCCCTGACGACAACAACTTTATCTTAATATTCCGAGGAACGCGTTTTGACATCAACCAAGATGAATTCGACTTTGGCGTTGCTCGTATTCTTATCCTGGGTGCTGCTTCCCATTTCGAGCGCCCTACACATCACCGACGAGACCATTGATAAGTTCCTCCTTGAAGAGTATGACTACATCGTCGTCGGTGGCGGCCTTTCGGGGCTGGTCGTCGCGAACCGCTTGAGCGAGGATACCAACAGTGAGTGTTCCTTCCTCATCATCCGCGCGCAGTTCGACATTGCTGATCACATACCAGCGACTGTCCTCGTGATCGAGTCTGGCGAGCTCGACAACCGTGAGAGCAGAGTCGTCGCGCCCGGCTACATCGGTCTCACACCGCCCTCGCCGTATGGCAAAAGCGTCACGACGGCTCCTCAGAAGTACCTCGATGGCAAGACGCGTGGGATCAGCCAGGGCAGAGTCATTGGAGGCGGGTCCGTCACGAATGGCATGTGTTGGACAAGAGGCTCGGCCGCGGACTTTGATGCTTGGGAGGAGTTGGGTAACCGAGGTTGGGGTTGGAACGGCCTTCTTCCCTACTTCAAGAAGGTAGGTTTGATATTCTTTACATTGAAACGAAAATGAACGATTGGACAAAGCCCAAGCTGACGGAACCTACAGATTGAGACGTATACGACAAATGTTGATCAAAACATCCAGGACCGCCTCAACATCCACCCAGATATGTCGGTTCACGGCACAGAAGGACCCATCAACGTCGCCTACCCTGAATACTTCTACAACTCCTCGGGTACGTGTTCACTCGCAAAGCTTTCCGCTTCCAATTTCTGACTTTATGTAGATCATGTCATTCACGGACTGTCAGAGATGGGCATACACCTCTCGGGCGACCTTAACACGGGCGACCCGACGGGAGCCATGATGGTTCCGTCCAGCATGTCTCCCACTAACCAGACTCGCTCCGATGCGAGAACAGGCTACTTCGACCCGGCCATCTCGCGTTCGAACCTGCACGTTGTTACCGGACAGACCGTGACGCGCCTCATTGTGGGTTTGCCCGGCTCGCTGGTCAAGGAGGGAACCCGCCGTCAAATCATTGGGGTCGATGTAAGTCACCATTCGTTCTCCTAGGGTCTCGAATTCAGCGGGACCTAGTTACTAAATGTCCGTAGTTCTCATCTGAGCCCCTGGGCATCAACAGAACAATCACCACCAAAAGGGAAGTTATCCTGGCTGCCGGAGCGATCCAGTCGCCCACGCTTCTCCAGATTTCGGGCATTGGTCCTCGGAAAGTCTTGGAGTCTTTGAATATCTCTGTGCAGATCGAGCTGCCCGGTGTCGGAAACAACTTTCAGGATCATCCCATGGCCCAATTTGGGTTTGATTGTAAGTTCCCTCGTTACTCCTCTCATTCCCTTCCAACTCAGAGGGCTAACCTGATTTACAGACTCTAACTCGTCCATATTCACTTCTCGTGATCTAACCGGCGCCGCCTTCGACAGCGCGCTCGATACCTTTGTCAAAAACCACACCGGTACGTTCACACTCTCAATCCACTCATACGAGCATGTCTAACCTTCCATAGGCCCTTTGACCGCCCCCCTCATCAACACAGTCGCCTTCCCAAGTCTCCAATACCACGTCTCAGAATGGAAACCCCTCCTCCAACACTCAACAAACCAATCCTCCTTCACCTTCCTTCCCCTCGACACCCCGCCGACAGTCCAATCCGGCTACGCCCGCCAAAAGCGCCTCGTCCTCGCCCACCTAGCCCGCCCGGACGTCGGCGCCTACGAGCTCCTAGCCGCCTCCTGGGGCCAAATGTCCATCGCCAACCAAAAACCCCTATCCCGCGGCACCGTCCGCCCCCGTTCCGCCTCAATCTTTGACGGACCTCTGGTAGACCCGCGCTATTGCGCCGACCCGCTCGACTGCAAAATCATTCGTCTCGGCCTGCAACTCGTCCAGCGGCTAATGCGCACGGAGGCAATGACGCCCCTGCAGCCCGTCGTTGAGGATCCCCGTTTGAACTCGACGGACGAGACGGAGCTCATGGCGGCGCTGAAGCCGCTTGTCGGCACGGAGTATCACCCTAGCGGCACGACGAGCATGATGCCGCTGGAGCTGGGCGGGGTCGTGGACGCGGAGCTGATGGTGTATGGGACGTGTAACCTGCGTATTGTGGACGCGGGTATCATGCCGCTTGTTCCTGGGGCACATATACAGGCTGCTGTGTATGCCGTTGCTGAGAAGGCTACGGATATCATCAAGGCTGCTAAGGGCGGACCGGACTTGTGTCCTTTGGGTAGGCCGGAGTGGCCGCCTGTTTAGGGGCTGGATTATTGCGATTGAGGGTTGAGAATTGAGTGGGCCGCAGAGAGCAAGGTTGACGGAGAGATTATGACTGATTGAACCTCATGACTGATTCAGCTTTGGTAGTAATAATAATCAGGTCGGTCATCTTGTCTGACGGAAGATTCAACTGTTTATCACCCTATTAGCCTAGATTTATAAGTGCTTAAAGGGAAACCACAGTCTACGCCGCAGTTGGTCAAGATATATATGAACGTAAAAAAAAAAGAAAAAAAAGAGCTCACCCCCCGGACGGGGCTGCATCTCTTGGTGCTTATGCTGGGATTCGAACTCGGGTACTCTCGTATGCGCTAAGCCTGTCGTCGAGTAAGGCTGGTTGGCGATGAAAGTGTTGGACCATGAACCACTCCACCACCCAGCCAGTTTGACCTGACCCGTCGACCTAGATGGGCGCCTGCTGGCTGGTGACTGGAATGGAGTTAAGGGGGTATATGAAGGCTTGTTGTGCTGTGTGGTTATTCGGGTTTGTGTACTCGGGTGGTGGCTGGGAAGGTTATCGGATGAAGGTTTGGGTGGTGAGGAAGGGGAGGACCGATTTGTTTCCTTCCCGGGCCGGGACTACCTCAGGCAGGCAGGCAGGCATGATGTTGCTGGCTCCAAGAGATGAGGCAGTCTTCCTGAGGAATTAGGGAAGGGAGGAGGGACCTTTTGCTTTGTTCACTTTGTGCACTTTGTATATATATAATTCGATGCAAGTCTTACCCTGCTTACCCTGCTTCAAGGTCACATCAGACATTCAGGAGAGCTTAGATGCTTGTGACCTCAGGCAGTAGCTTAGATTGATCGGTCACCCCATCAGTCTAACTGAGCCTATGCGACTTCACTTGTAAGCTGGATGGGTCAAGACTGTGGTTGTGGTTGGTCAACGACGAGGTACACCTCGTCATGTTGTATTCCCCGCGCCCCTAATCAGAATAAAGAAAGGGGGCCAAGATGTGTAAAGATGTAAACCCAAGAGAGCCGATCCAAAGGATTGGCCAAGTAGTCAATATTGCAAAAAACCGCAAAAAAGTCAGCATCGAAATTTCGTCGTCCCCTTTTTGTTCATATCCACGGTGTCCAAAGTAAGGTGACCCGGGTGTAGTGTAAATAGTCTGTCTGTCACCCCCAATTCCTTGACCTCCCCAGGCCCCTCCCGCTGTTCAGTCCCATTATGTCCTTGGGCACATTGAAAACTCCTGGCTCCAGTTCGCCGCCCCTGCCTCCTCGGGACTCCGTTATCTTTAAATGTGTGTGACGGATGTCTCTCTCGCAAATTGAAGAAAAATAAAACCAAAGAAAAAAGTCGCTGTTGCTGTGACGAAAGAGTGACGGGTAAACAAACAGACAAGATTTGCCGACAATTCAAAAGTGGGGGGGTTCGATGCCCCTTTTCCGCCTGCAATATCCCCAAAGTCCAAGGCCGAGCACATGTGGACTTTGTGCTGTCAAATAGGTCGATGATTAATATCCTCCCAAACGCCAGTGTTCTTCTCCAGGTAGCGCCGTTATATCCAGCAAGTGTTGTACAATACAGGTAGGAAGGGTTGATGTAAAAATACAATGAGAGAGTGTGTGTCAAGGGAATGACGTAGAGGTGGTTTCGCCGCCGGCGGTGTCAGGCCGTACGGCCAGGAGCTCTTCTTCACGCTCCTCGCTCGGAGTCTGAACTTGTCTCCCTTGGAAGGTATTCCGTAGCTTTTCGTCAAGCATGGAGGCCAGGCGCTCCTCATACTGGTCTAGGAGACCGCTTAGGAGGGCGGAGTCATGCATAGCTTTGGTTCTCGAGGCCCTGTCGCCGAGCGCGGCTGCTGTCAGGCGTAGCTCTTGGTCGATTTCGAAGATGCCGTCTTCGCTTAGTGGCTCCGTGGAGGAGAGCTTCTTTCTATAAGCCCTCAACGTACGACAAGCCTGCTCTGTGGCCATGTTCAGGCTGCCGAATCCGCGCAAATTGGGTGAGCTCTTCTTTGGCGGCAGGCCCAAAGACGGAAGCGAGGGTCGCCTAGATGCCCTCGACTTCGGACTGATGGGCGGGCTGCCAGACCCGGACGAGCGTCGGGATGGTGTATCCTCAGCTAGCGGGCTGCTTTGCATGCCTGCTTTGGGCGTGCTGACGCTGTTGTTGCTCAGGCCGTACCGAGAATTCCGACTCCGGATGGTCCGGGGTGGAGAGCGTCGGCCACCCTGAGCGGAGGATGGGCGTTGAAACTCAGCCAGCTCTGCTTTGGAGAGGACTCGTCGCAGTGGTGGTCTGGTGGAAGCGGACCCGTCCTTCATCGGAGATGGATCTCTGCTAGTAGACAAAGGAGCGGTGTCATCCGCTTCCATGGACCAAAGCATCACGGTCCCGTCAGATCCTACGCTGATGACTCTCTGGCAGCCATCTTCGTCGTCGGTCAACGTGACGCCATTGATGGCCTCTGTGTGGCCCCATTCCCTGTCTACAAAGTGACCAGAGTGAGCGTCATAGAGACGAACGGATTTGTCCGTGTTCGATATGCCCAGCAAAAAGCCTGACTCTTTACCGGGAGGCTGAGTGAAGATGAGAGACTCCAGAATCGCAGTCTCAGCTCCGCTCTCGTCAACACACTTAAAGCAGTTGAGGAGTCTGCCGTTGGAAAGATCGTATTGGCAGACTGACCGGTCCAGCATGGAGACGAAAGCAGTTCTTTCATCCTGGCCAAGGACGAACGACGTTGGCGCTGCCTTCAGGGTGTTTGCCCTTGAAGGAAGAGCAGCAAGCTCATCTTCCTCATCCTCTTTGCAGACGATATCGTAGATTTGCAGTGTCCTATCCATGGAACAAGTCATTATCTTGTCCTCTGATGGAATTAACACTTGAACGACCCTAGCAGCGAATTCCAGCGTTTGAAAGTGCCGGAACTCCCCACCTGACGTGCGGTGAAATAGCTGCGCAGTCCGGTCTCTTCCGCAAGTAGCCAGGAGGAACTTGTTATCGTCTTCGTAGAGGCTGACGCCCTGGCAGTCGGACGAATGAGCTTTCGTCTCAAGGAGGCATTCCTTTGTGGACAGGTCAATTATCCTGAGAACGCCAAATTTGTCGGCCGCTACAAGCATCTTCCCGGCCCTAGTCGCTCGGACCACATTGAGCTGATTGACGGGGTCCATCTCGCTCTCAGGGATGACCTGTTCAATGGGCACATCTAGGGAGCACTTGATTTTGCCCTTCATGTCCCAGAAAATGACCTTGCCAGAGCCAGACCACGTAAAGAAATCTGCACCTTGGTCGTTGGGCTTTGGCGTTGATTGAATGCCCAAGATCTGGTCTCCGTGTCCTGGTATAGAAACGTGCGATGGGTCGTCCACCGTTTGGCCCGGCTGATAGCTCGAGCTCCAAATGTCTACGGTGTGCTTCTCGTCGATAGTCACCAGGTTTTCTGTCAAGAAACCCATGGCTACCAGACCAGCGGGCGCGATGCTTTTCGATTGGACACCGTCTGGGAGGCTGTCGAGGACGGCCTTGACGCTGAGAGTCGCGAATTGCCCGGCCTTTCCTGACAGATATGCAGTGGCATGTCTGATGGTGATGGAAGTGATCGGGAAGTCGACCGTGAGTGACTTGATGAGTTTTGTCTGTTTGCCGTCATCCTCCACCACACAAACGTCGCCAGCCTCGGAGCAGATTATGATGCTCGTTTCATCAACAACTGCCGCGCAATTGAAGGTGCCATCCAGCAACGATCCGAGGAGTACGTTGCGACCGTTGAGGACTCTCTGGGGCGTGGAAACGGCCTCGTTGAACCTCGTCTTCAACGGAGAAGAAGTCTGAGTTTCTTCGACTTTCCAAATCTTGATGTGTCGCACGCCGAGCGTGATAAGGCTGCTGCCCATCCAAACCATGCCCTTTATGGTGGATGTACACTTGTTTTGCTGATACAGCTTTGCGGCACCAGTACGAGGGTCGATTCTCCAGATGTAGAGAAATCCGTCGTTGGCCGTACCCAGAGAAGCAAGCCACCTGGTATCCGCCGACCATGCGACCGCATTCACACCGAAACCATGCTCGCTGATAGAGACCAACGGAACGTCGGAGGATGCGTCTTCTAGGTTGAAGATGAGCACGCGAGGAGCGTAACCCGTCTCTCCGACTGCCAGGTATCTCCCATCTCTACTCAGCGCGAGGCATGTTGCCGCCTTGATGCGCTCGCGGCTGGTCCACGTTGATCCCGGCGAGTCGTTCCAACTTTGCGATTCTCGGATCCCAATCGCGGCGCGGTTCCTGCTGTCGTTGGCCTTTGGTGTCGAAGGCGCCGAGTAGTTGTTCAGTAAAGTCGTCGAGCCGTAAACGGGTGTCGCAGTGGGGCGGGCTCGGTAGAAGCGCTGGGCATAGTGTTCACCGTCGACATCGACAACAACGACGGCGCCGCCTGCTATGTATGCAAAGGAGGAGTTTACGGTATCGAAGCCTGTGGGCGAGGCGCAGGTGGTGCCAATGACTCGTTTGAGGGAAAGCCGGGACTCGTGGGGTAGGCGCCCTCGGATAGGGGTTCGATTAGATCGTTGTTGAAGGTAAGGAGAGTTTCCCGGCGTCAGTCTGAGCCGGTTCGTGGGAGTCGCGCTCATTATATCGCCATTGGCTCGCGAGCGTTGTCGCAAGATTAGGTGGTTGGGATTACGAGTGGCTGGAGAAGAATTACGTCGCAGACGTCACCCCAGGTAGGTCGGTGACGTGACTCAGAATATGAAAGAGAGAGCGTTTGTCGCGAGAATTCGGTATCAAGTCCAAAAGAGAGTAGTATGTTAAGGTAGGTAGGTAGGTAGGAGTCGGCGAAATTAGTGCGGTAGGCGCGCCGAGCGGTGTAAGTCGAAAAGGTGAAAAAGTCGGGCTGGCAGTGAATGTCTAAGTAGATGATGGAAAGCTGCGAAGGAGGTCAATTTCTGTGTCTCACTCGATTGGTCGAGACAATCAATTGTGCATGAAGAAGGAGGGAACGTACAGTGGCATCAGGCGGGCAAACGGTCCCCAAGCCCTGCAGGAATTAATGGGGGGGTTAAAGAAGAAAGAAAGGGTGCAGGTATCGGAGCGTAAAGAAGAAGAAGGAAGGACGCGATGTGCCGAAAAAAGTGAAGAGGTTTTGCGGATGGACGGTTTTCCAACGTCCAGCAAGCAGCAGCAGCAGTCGGTCGGCTCAAAGCCTCAGGGTTGGAGCCGGTTGGGTGAAGGAGCAGTCTGCCGGGAAGGGCCTTGGAGGTGGGAAGGAAGTGATGT
Organism: Colletotrichum salicis; assembly: GCA_001563125.1. Classification (NCBI taxonomy): domain Eukaryota; kingdom Fungi; phylum Ascomycota; class Sordariomycetes; order Glomerellales; family Glomerellaceae; genus Colletotrichum; species Colletotrichum salicis. Next base: position 13,964 of record JFFI01001820.1, read on the forward strand.
GCGGTGCCTGGATTGGCCTTGCCCTGTGCTGCGTGGTTCTGTGGGAAGGACGGTCGCCTGTTGGTCGCAGCTTGCTGCAGGTGGGAGCGGGAGAGCTGAGGTGGAAGAGCAGAACCTGGAAAGCGTGAGGTGGGATGGGGTTGCAGCCAGTGGAAGCACCAATGGAGTGTGGGGGAGCATGAGAGAAACCAACTGGGTCGATTTGCTCTTTTTCTGAATAAACCCTGTCACTATGTTCCCTAAACGGGTCCCTCCAACCCACCAGCTGGAGGGGTTATTGAAGGGCGGTCTGGTGGGAAGGATCCAATCACAAATCTCGTCACACCGAAGCTTCACCTTGCACCCTCTACTCTGCAAACCATTTCTACAATTGTCTCTACGACAGCCAAACCTTCCTCTATAGCGGTCATAACTCAATCATTCGTGTTACTCGGTCGCTGCCGTTGACGTACCAACTACGATCCATAAGTAAGAGAGAAGAAAGGAATTCTTCGAACGGGGCGTGTTTCACAAGAACCGCGATGAAGAAGTCCACCATTCCTTTGTTCTCTTGATGTCATAGCCCAGGTGATTTCCACAATCATTCATTCTGCTGCTAGCAAGCTTGAGCTCAAGAGATAGAGCTCAAGAGGTGGTCCAACAGTCCAAGCCCAGTGCCAGTGACTCCCAAACTTTTGTCTCTCCGTCTATCCGTTATCCCGTCAGTTGAAGTAGGTACTCCGTAATGAGGAAAACACTCCCTGCCCAGAAACAGCAACATCAAAACGTCTGGCCGTCAGCCATCATCAGCCCAAACACCAGTTACCCCCGCGTCCGCTCAGAAAAAGGGGTCCGGCCGTTCTTTGATTGACTCTATCCGTATGTTCGTGTTAAAACACAGATTGAACGATGCCCCAACATCGTACGGCACACGTCCTTCATCCCTCACATTCAAGCCCTTGACGCACGAACTTTGACAACACACAGTAGCTAGCAGACGCGTCTCCCGCCATCTGCAAAATGACTTTGTGTCTCAAGCTTCAGGTGCCATCTTAGCTCTCTCATCAACCGTGCGCCTGCGCCCGCACCGCCGTCCGCTACCTTAGGGTCATAGGATACGTGACATTATACGACTGGGGCGTGACGAGTTCCAAGTCGGTCATGGAAATGAGCCGCTGCCAGGGGCCCCTGTCCCTCTTTAATGCTCCCACCGCAGCGGTTGACCGCCGATGTCGTAACCAGAATCTCCCCCCCCCCCTGGGGCCCTCGGGCTGGTGGTAATTAGATCCGAACGGGTGCGACGCAAGACGTGCTCACTCCGCGTTCATATATGTGACAACTCGGTTGTCAATCGCTGTTACGGATACTATACTCCGTATTCAATGTTGCTGTATCACGCAACAGTAAGGAACAATACCGCGTCTTATACTGCAAAGCAACGACGATCCTCATAAAGTGTATCAAAACTCCCAAAATCTCATTGACGTCCAATGCCGCGGAGGGGACTCGGCGACTCGCTAATTGATCAAACTATCGACAGAATTATTTCCCTCCTAGTCGATCATGCTCATCTCACCATAACCTTAAAAAAATCCTTCATTCCCCTCCCCAGTTCCCCAACACGTAGCCAGCCAAGTGTCGTTCAGGCTCGCTGCAGTCCTTTTTTGTGATTTATTTTCTTTCATGCCACTTCGGCCCTTTATCTTTTTTTGTTACATCATTGCAAGGAAACCAAGAGACTCGCTAATACCGTCCTTGCGGTTTCTTTGATAATCATGCCATCTCGCCATCGACAGCCTCGAAAAGCGCGATAGGCACGCCGTGACCCGGCGCGCCGACGATCTCGGCCCTGATGACTTGCGCATTCCAGTCTCCGCGGTACTCGAGCTTTTCAAACTTTTGCAGAATTCTCGCCACTGGGTTCGTGTTAGCATCTGCTCAGCAACATCGCCATGTTCACAGTACGCGGCCTAGGTAAAGAGTAGAGAGGCACAGGGGAGGATATGGACGGGAACTCACTTGTATAAGCCATCTCCGTGTTCGCAAAGTTTTGTCCAACACAGATTCTCGGACCACCGTTGAACGGCACATACTGCCACGGCTTCGGCTGCCAGTTCTCCCATCGCTCGGGGCTGTAGATGACCGGGTCCGCAAACGTCTCTGACACCTCGGGATATAGATCCCGCCTCCTCTGCATAGCGAGCGTGCTGTACACAACCGAATCGCCCTCGATCACGGCAATATCGGGGTTGCCATTTCTGCCGGGCAACGTCGTCGTCGTCAACGCGGAGCGTACATTAAACGGCACCGCGGGGTACAAGCGCAGCGTCTCCTGAAGACAGTTGGTCAAGTACTTCATGCTCTTCAGGTCCTCGTAGGTCGGTGCCCTCTTCGGGCCCAAGGTTGTCAGAATCTCAGCGCGCAGCTTAGCGTATGTGGCAGGGTAGCGGGAAAGCTCGTAGAGAGTCCATGAGAGCGTTGCAGCAGTGGTATCACGACCGGCGAGGAGAATAGCAACGAGCTGGTCGCGGATGACCTTGGGATCGCGCGTGAAACGAGCAATGTTGTGAAGGAAGGTGAAGTCCTTATCCGACTTGGAGAGCTTCTCGAGCTCTGATGGCGGCAAGGCCAGGGCCTCCTGGATAAAAGGATGGATAAACTCCTCAATGACTTTGATGCCGCGCTTGTACGTTCCGTGGGGCAAAATGTTCTCAAAGGGTCTAGGACTGGGTCAGCTCGATCGATTCTGTCTACCCTCGTCAAGGATAACGTACGCCATGATGGTGTAAAACATTTGATAGCTCTGTACTTCGTTGAATGCATGTGCAAAGTGATGCTTCGGGCTGTCAGATGGATTAGCACTGCAAATCAACGCCGGCTGCTGGTCTTAATGGTCTACTCACTTGCCAAGACTGTTGACACCATGCCCAAGCAAGAAATCGGTCGTCACATCAAGTGTCATACGGTAGAATAGATCTGAAATGTCAAAGGTGACTCCCGACGCCGGGAACTTGTCCATCATGATGTCGGTCCACTTGTTAAAGATGTGCAAGTCACTGACACGGTCCTTGATGAACATGGGTCGGATCAAGCTCCGGTTCTCCTGCCACGTCTTTCCATCCGTGGTGAAGATGCTGTCGCCCAGGAATGGAGACCAGACTTGATGGAACATGGCCCCCTTGCCAAAGTCGGCAAACTTGGAAGTGAGGACTGTCTTGATGTGCTCCGGCTCTCTGGTAATGAGAAAGCGGAGCTTGCCCGTGAAACCAATCTCGACTGTGTTCGGAGACTCGGGGGTAGCGACGCTGAAAAGAGTGTTAAAGCCCTCGAGGAGCTGGTGCTTGAGTTGATAACGTCCAATCCGTAAGAAGACCGGAATGGCTTCGCACTAGTTAGCTTCCTGCTCTTTGGGGCGGGGAGAGGAACTTTATCATTGTTACCTGTAAAGGGGTTGGAAGCAATGACTGGAGCTCTTACACCACCAGACTTGCTGAGGAGATACTCCATTCTGACCCTGAAGAACACCAGAAGCAGGAGGTAGGCTCCAAAGATGTAGCCCGCAATATAGAGCGGGTTAGCCGCCGTCAAGCTCTCGAGTAGACCCATCTTGATGGAAGTGCGAGTTGGATTCCCTAGCAATTACACTAGGTGAGGATTCCTGTAATGACAGGTGTCTCTGGAACAGATGGAAGGTTTTGAGGGGAGATGAGAATTTAGAAATCGAATTGCAAATTCAAGACTGTAGAATTTCTGCAGTCAGTGAAAACCAGTGTTTAGCTAAACACCGAGGGGCTGGGCAGGAGGTAGGAGCAGCATCGTCTTAACTGAGCTGTTTCAATCCTCACCGAGCGGCACATGTAAGTGTGCTTGCTCAGGCCGCGGTTAGGTTCGACCCTCCACTTGGGGTATGCCTTCACTTGTTTCGTTTGGACTTGGTGGTCATCATCTTCAGCAGGGAAGACGATTGGCTACAAGACCTGGCTCCTGCATCGTGATCGAGCGTCTTACACGGACCATCCCAGGATCTGCCATGCAACTGCACTTGTCTCAATGTCACTAAACCAGCGTCAATCGTCTGGGCTGCCCGTACGTTCCGACACTTACAACGCAGAAGGTGAGCTCTAAAGGCGGGGGACTCGGCCAAGCCCCCGCATGACACTGGCGAATGTCTCCGTGGTGTCTGAACGGCTTCCGATGCGAGGACAGGACGGTGTCCCACCCCGTCCGGATGCATGTTTGACATGCAACCCCAAGAACAACTGAAATTGGCAAAAATAACTATTTTCAGGGCTCTGGAGATCCTCCTAAATGTCAAATCCAAGAATCGGGAATTGGGCAAGGGGGAAAACAAGCAAAAGGTTTATAGGACCGACCGCGATTCGAACGCGGGGCCTAGAGATAAACTGCGTGTGACTGCAATCTCTCGCTCTACCACTGAGCTATCGATCCTACCCAGCTATTGGTTGAAGCTTCGGGGCCAAGCGAGGGTCTATGACCTGCAAGCTTGACTGCCGCGCTCCACACACAAGCATTGACCGACTCCACAAACGCGGGAGATCGTATCCAGGTACATCACCCTCATGAGCCAGTCGGCGAAATTCTTGCAATGCCAAGTTGCGTGGTGCGCTGGATAGCACCCTTGAAGTTGTGAATTTTGACAACGCGGAAGTGGCGTACGTGACAGCTTTGATCAGTACCAGACGAGAGCGGTTATCGAAGAAACTTCAGCTCGGGCTGTCTTGCGTCAAACTTGGACAGGTCACAGCGTAGACTAACACGCCAGACCGCTCTTGCCCTCTGGTTGGACTCTTCAGCATGCCGCAGCTGTCAAAACTTCAGGTCAAGGTATCGTGCAACCGTCGTATCATGATCAGCTCGAAAAGGAAACGATGTCGCGCTGCCATGACCAATGAGGTTATGATCGCCTGCACTCCATCTTGAAACCCTGTGTCAGTCTTAGATCGGACAGTGCACTGTCTTTGGAGCGTTCATCTTGTAAACAAAATGCCTTTGCACTTGAGATGAAGCAATTTGTCAAGATGTCAAAAGAAGTAGCAAGAAGTTGATGACGACGACTTGGAACAGTGTCTGTAGGTTTGCAGGTAAAACTCCAGCCCGGACCCCAGTGCCAGTCTCGATATCAGTAATCAGTCCTCGGAACTGGTGATGAGCCAAGGCTTCAGTGATGTCAAACGCAGGTGTGCGCTGAAATTCGAGGAAGGCTGCTCCATAGCAGTGATTTAGTGCACCGCTGCCAGTCGCAACATGAGAGGAAGAGAACAAAGTGTCCCGCATTCGTGGAGGAGAGACAGGCTGATGGGCATCAATTACCGGAGGTGGTGTTGACAGCACTCGTGCTTCAAGCCGCATCGTCTCCTCCTTGTTCCTTGAATGCTGATTGTTGACTGTCGAACTTTACGTGAATTCAGGAGCGGAAATTTCGTTGACAAAAACTTCTCTACGAGACTGAGAAGCTTTGGTGACAGATGACTGCCCAGCTCGGAATTTCGGCTACTGCCAGAAGCCCTGAGCTTGCGCGTGATTCGATGGCAAGAAAAATGACTTTTCTCCGCGTGGTTCGTAGAAGCCCACGGGGAGTACGCGGGGTCTCCTCAGCCCCAGATTTGCTGCTCTCTACGCTAGCCAGATGTCTCTGGTAGAATCTTCCGCTCTTCCGGGGTAGTGTAGGCGTCTGTTCCCGACCCCGACTGACTGAGGTGGCCGAAACTCATAGAGTACCGGTAATCGCAGAGAGCAACCCTCCGCTCGTCCTTGAAGCCGCCGCACTACCGGATCCGGGGATGAACCCGGGCGTCAGCATTAACTAGGGTCTCGAGACAAAGTGCGCGACACACAGTGTAAGTTGTCGGCAGGCAGTGTAAGGGAGTTGACCGAGGGTTTCGAGCTGCAGGAGCTTCCCCGCAAACCTGGAGACGCAGAGAGGGTGGTTGGTTGGGGTTCTGGGTGTGTTGAGGTGAGATGGGATCAACTGTTTGTGTGAGAGGTTCAGCTATTGATAGGCGGCATGCGGGGAATAGATGGGGGAGCGTTTGAGAATCGCGGGGCCCCATCCGTAGCCGCCACGCTTGTGGGCAACTCTGTTAGATGCAGTGGACATTGTCTGCGTCAGGAGGTTGGATTTGCAAAGCTCCCTTCGAGCGAAGTTATGTGGAGGCGGGCCCTCATTATTGGAGTACGACGGCGGAGGTTTCGTAGGCAGGTGGCTGCGTGCTACGGAAGTTTGGGGGAAGACAGCGACGAGCTTGCAGCGTGAGGCGTGAATAAGTGGTACCAAGGGCGGGGGATTGTGGGGGACATGTTCCTATCAGCTAGGGTGTTAGTAGTAAGTCCAAGTGTTGAGGCAGCTTGGGCTTTGTTGTTTCCTTACCTCTGCTCTGGTTCAGGGATTGATTGTGTGTCGTGTATCCGTATCGTGTGTTGTGTTGTTGGGTATGGGTTGCGAGCTGCATGATCCGCAGGTCCCGCTCTGGGCGAACGGAGATGAGGACTCTGAAGCTATTCGCAGTCACCTCCCTGCGACTTCGGACTAAGACTCGTGCGGCTGCTGTGCCTTGCCAAACATGGTACGCAGTAGGCAATGTCCACGAGGACCCAGGTAACTTCGTCTCGGTTTAGCTGGCTTGTGGTTGTTTGAATGGCGCTTGTCCGGCCAAGTGTGGTCAAGGTTTGCTGGAACTCATGGGGGCACATTGTGTATCATTTGAAGCTTTGTACGGAGAAGAGATGACTTTCGATTCGGCATCGAGGGGCAGAACGTTGACACGGAGCGTGTAAGTTGGACGGCAGAGAAACCAATGGATCGATGATGTCCAGGTACGTTGTTGATGATGAACAGTGACGGAACCGTTGACGGGCGGGATTTAGACCCCTGGAACGGTAAAGGCGGCTGGGCTGTTTTCGGCGGGTTCGGTGGTGTGCATCGTGGGAAGTGGTGCGTGAGAGAAGGTGCGATTGATGCTCCGTATTCCACTCCTAGCGAGGCCGTCCAGATGCCGAGAAATTGCGGCGACGGGCGCCAGCGGAAAGGGTGTTGGGACCCTGTAATCGATCTCCACCAGAGCTTGCCCGATCACCACCAGATGGTCCAAATGGCAATGTAGATTGTAGTATGGCTAAGGCAGTGAAGGTATTTGGTAGAGTGGGGGGAGAATGGAAGGTGCGCATCCCGACTATCCGCCCTTCCTGCCTCCCGGACAAGCGAGTGGTGTCATGATACGACGGGCCTTTTGTTGTTCTTTCCCAATGCCTCCGAGCAACATCTGTTCATTGCGGGAGGTTCTTGCAAGTGGAAACGGGCAGGGAGGGATAAACAAAGAATATCCCAGATTAAAACAAAAAGGGAGGCTCACGAAAGACGAGGATCTGAACATGGATCCGGCAGCTCCCGAAATGGGGAATGGGCTCTGCGTGGTGCTGTTTTGGCACTGCTGTGGCGCGGGCCTGCCGTGGCTTTGGCCGCATCTCATTCGTCCCATCTCGAGATTCTCCATCTTCAGCTCGGAATCTGGTGCTTTTCTGGTAGTTCTTCGGCCCTACAGCTCAAAATCTCTTCAGCAACACCGCAACATGCAATCCGTCGGCCCTGTCTCGCGACTGCGTCAATTCGGAACAAGTCATCAATGATCATGGAATCAAGATGGGTACTGCTAGAATTCCACTTGGGTTCTCTCGTTTGCATGCTCGCCGTCACTTTCGGTCTCGTATCTATCAGATCAGATCAGGTCCGTCGATCCAGTCCCCGAGACACAAAGAACATGCAGGAAAGCAAGTTGGCATTGGCTTGGCATATAATGCTGGACCGGAACTGACTGACTAAGGGACCTGCCAACGAAACCCAACCCAATCTGTCAGCGACGGCCGTCCACCAAACAAAGCTGCTTCAACTTCCAAGTACAGGAAGAAGAGTGAACTTTCAACATGGCTGTGGTTCCATCCTTCCCACTGCTCACATTCAGAGCTGCAGACGAAGGCCACTCCCCACTCGCCTCGACGTCGTTCACTGCGGGTTGCGCTGTGCTCCGACGTCAATCCGCACCTGTCAGGTGGAGTTGTCGGTTCCTTCGTCAATCATCACCCTATCCATGACATCCATGGACAGAATTCCAGTCGAAGGAAGCAACGAGACTGAGAGTCGAGAACGTACCAAAACTTCCATCTCTCCACGCCTGCTATCCTGACGCATCAACGCCCTTGATCCTAGTTCACACATCCCACACCACACTTTACCCTAAGGCACTGTGTAGAGTAAGGTAAGGTAGAGTGCGTGTGTAGGTAGGGCCTCCAAATCCCAGGGGCGTCTCATGGCCTGACCTGCCCGTCGTCCGCCATCCGCGCCTTCGGTCGACAGCAGCCGTTGCATCGACGATGCATCCCAGAACGTGCCTCGAGCAGACAGACGTACCTATGCACCGGGGAAAGCTGCTCCTGAGGCCACTCACGGTCCAACGCCGTGCATCCTCTTACGCTCCCGCTTGTCCTAACTGCGCGCGGGGTAATGACTGTTTCCCTTTGTACCTAGCCTTCTTTTTCAAGGTAGCAGTAGCAGCACTGTGACTTTCTCCCCCAATCCGGTGGAGCGAAACCGCGGGCAGCCCGTTACTGCGAGCCTCGAGTCTGCAAGTGCAGGCAGAATGACTCGGGACATGCAGGAAGCGCCGCCGTGGAATGGAACCCGGCGGCAGCCCCCAACAACTTCCTCCATTCTCAGAGCTGAGCTTGATGTGCGGTGATCCGGCCCACCTGGAACCCGGCCATTGTCTTGGCTTTCCTCACGAAATGCAGAAGTTGGGGGTGTCAACTGGGTGTGTACGAATACTTTGTCAGTTTTGTATGGTGTGTCTCGAACTCTTCTGCCACTGTGAGGGTAAAGCTCCGTAGACTGCGGTTCCTGGCCTGTCGTCAACGTCATACGTTTTTTACTCTAGCCTTGTCCAGTGGATGCCCAGTCGGCCCTGATACCACACCTCACCTCACTCGTCCGAGTCGTCTCTTCCCTGTCCTTTCCTGCTTTGCCTCCTCCCAGCATGGAAAGTCTCAACCCACTTTATCCTTCTCTCCGGGACTGCTTCACCATGCCATGCTTCACTTGACATGACAGATGTACCAAAGTATCTCGCCCAGAACGCCCATCCCTGACACGAACCGTCCGGTGCCGTACCGAGCTTCCCCCAGCTGTTGGAGAGCAGACCACCAACGCCCCCACCTCTCACTTATACGACCGTTCCTGGACATGCCCAAGATGTCGCTCTCATCTCTATATAAGACCAGCGTCGCCATGCTCTGGATTCCCGTCTGATTAGATCAAGCGATCCAAGCTCAACAGCCTTCCATCTCACATTCCAATTTCTTCCTCTATTTCACAGGAAGATCCGAGATTTCATCTGTACTTCAGAGACATCCTTACACACATATCTTACCAACACAAACCATCATAATGGCCGCTCCCGAGATCCCAACCGAGCAATGGGCTCAAGTCATCGAGAAGACTGGAGGACGTATGTCACCACATCATCCCTTACAGTTGGTTCACACCTCTAACATCACATCCTAGCCGCCGTCTACAAGAAGATTCCCGTTCAGAAGCCCGCCTCTGACGAGGTCTTGATCAATGTCAAGTACTCTGGTGTCTGCCACACTGATCTCCACGCCATGATGGGTGACTGGCCCCTCGACCGCAAGATGCCCCTCGTCGGTGGCCACGAGGGCGCTGGCATCGTCGTCGCCCGCGGCGAGCTCGTCAAGGACGTCGAGATTGGCGACTACGCCGGCATCAAGTGGCTCAACGGCTCCTGCCTCGCCTGCACCTTCTGCCAGGACGCTGATGAGCCTCTCTGCCCCCACGCCCTGCTCTCCGGCTACACTGTCGACGGCAGCTTCCAGCAATACGCCATTGCAAAAGCCGCCCACGTTGCCCGTGTCCCCAAGGACGTCAGCCTCGAGGCCGTTGCTCCCGTCCTCTGCGCCGGTATCACAGTCTACAAGGGCCTGAAGGAGTCCGGTGTTCGTGCCGGCCAGTGGGTCGCCATTGTCGGTGCCGGTGGCGGTCTCGGCTCCCTGGCTCTGCAGTACGCCAAGGCTATGGGCATCCACACCATCGCCATCGACGGCGGCGCGGAGAAGGGCGAGATGTGCAAGAAGCTCGGCGCCACCGAGTTCGTCGACTTCACTGTCTCAACCGACCTCGTCGCGGACGTCAAGAAGGCCACTCCCGAGGGTCTTGGCCCCCACGCCGTCATCCTCCTCGCCGTCAGCGAGAAGCCCTTCCAGCAGGCCACCCAGTACGTCCGCTCCCGCGGCACCGTCGTCTGCATCGGCCTGCCCGCCAACGCCTACCTCCGCGCCCCCGTCTTCGACACAGTCATCCGCATGATCAACATCAAGGGCAGCTACGTCGGTAACCGCAAGGATACCGCCGAGGCCCTCGAGTTCTTCCGCCGCGGCCTCATCAACGCACCCTACAAGACCGTCGGCCTGAGCCAGCTTAACGAGGTCTTTGACATGATGAAGAAGGGCCAGATTGCCGGCCGCTACGTCGTCGACACCAGCAAATAGACGAACAAGACAAGATCTGAAAAAAAGTTGTGGGGGGCGTAATGTGAACTCTTGAGAGGCCAAAAAGGTTGGGGCCTTAACGGCGGCGGTTGGGTGACGGTGGTATTGTTGTTTCACGGCGGGCGAGCGGATGGATTTGATGTCTTTTCTAAGAGACTTTCGTTTAGGATACCTAACCTGGGAGGGAGTTCAGCGTGTATGATACATATCTTTCTCGTTCTATTGGGAACGAGTAATGAACAAAATTGGAAACATTCCGCAATATTTTTTTGAGCTTGTGACACTTGTGATTACCGTACGCCTTAATGTAAGTTAGCCTATATGGACTATTAGTTGCCCTCTGGTATTCCTGGCTGCGAGACAAATAAGCACATGTAAAAAGTTACAACGGTACAAGCTGCAACCATTCACAAATGCCACTTTTGGTATACATGTCGGCAGGGCCCTTGAGCCTTTGAGTTGATACGAAGAACAAATAAACGGTATATTAAGCTGCATGGTCGGGACATTGGAGGACAGCAGAAACGAGGCGTAGCCATTTTTCAGCGACGGCTCAGAATTCCAACAGTCAGAGACCAATCAATTTGCAGCGGCCGACTCGACACACAGCCCCACTACAACCGTAGGTACAGGTTTATACGTAGTATGTTAAAATGCATTGAGGAATAGCTCATACAGATGTTTGCACTCGTCGAAGGCATATCGAGTTGGTGTAAGGAGATAATGCGACATAACACAAGACAACACAGTTTCCTGGTGACCCATCCCGGCTGCGGAGCGTGGACAGCTCCTGATTTGCACGTGCAGAAAAGGCATGACGGGAAGTGGTCATGATTTTGATTCTCGTAAATAGTGGTAGTGGTAGCCTTTTTGGAGATAAGTATTGGCTCGCAGTCTCTATAGAAAAAATCCTCAGATTTATGAACCACCAGGGCCGCCCAACAACGCAAACCGTCTAACAATGCTCGGGCCATACTCCTCATACTGTTACGCAAGTCAGCAAAAGCGCTCAAAATGGGACTGGATGACAGGCTTACCTCAGCCTTGGTATGGCAGTAAGAACGGAACTCGGGCGTCTGTCCCAGCAAACTACCACCGAACCAGGGACCATGTCTCTGCCTCTTGTGCGTGATAACCTGGACTTCCAAGCCACCAGACTTAGCACCACCGCTGCGAACCTCACTGGCTCGGATGCGGGCATCGACCAGTTGCTTGATATCTCTCTGCAAGCGGCGACCGAAGTCCTTGTACAGGGTGCTTCCGCCGGAAAGGACAATGTTCTTGTAGAGACCACGACGCACATCGATAGGGGAAGCCTGAATGACGTTGTCGACCACAGTAGGGAGGGGCGTGAGGAAGTCGGAGCTGTAAATTTCGGGGTTGAAGAAGATTTCGGGGGCGAGGAAACGCTCGTATCCGACATCGACGGAGACCTGACGGCCACCAGGGTGAAGCACCGGGTGCTTGATGAAGCGGGTGGGGTCCCGGTCGTAGCGAGAGAACTCCTTGACAATATCGGGGCAGACGTAGCAGTGCTGCTCCTTGATCTCCTGGGCCGTCTTAAGCGACGAGTCCGGCTCGCCTCTATCACGCAGCAGCGACTGCACGAAGTAGGTCAGGTCGCGACCTGCGATGGGGATCGACTTGATGGAGGATCCGATGACATATCCCTCGGCGACAGGGATGACGTGGGTAACACCGTCACCAGAGTCAATGACCGTACCGGTCAGAGATCGGTCATGGACCTTGGAAGAGGTCCATGAGGCAGCAAGGGCGAGCACAGCCTGGACGGCGATGTACAGACCGGCGCAATTGAAGGATTCGAAGAAGATCTCGGCCGTGTTCTCGCGGTTCTCGGGAGGGTTCAGGGGCTATGACAAAGTCAGCTTGAACTCTTCAGATGCTCGCATACAGATATCCCGTATCGTACCGGTTCGGTGAGGAGAAAGAAGTGATCTTCGGGTTCTACACGGAGGTACTTGAAAATGGAGTTCGACCAGAATCGTTCCATGTGATCCTGCAAGCGGTCAGCCTGAGCTCAGTATAGTTTAGGCCTCGATGTGACGAACCCAGTTCTCTATTTGGCCGTGACGAATAGGGTAGTGAAGACCGTAGCCTGGAATATTGGTCAGTAGCTGTCAACCAAGAACAGGTCCGTCGCATCCAACTAACCAGGTCCTCCAGAAGCAGCAATGGCCTCATCACCGATAAAGAAGTCGAGGTCTTCGGTTCCACGCTTCGAGTTCAAATGACCGCCGGGCCCTGCGCCACCGGTCAGGAAGGATGGTTTATTCGCGACAGCAGGACGGCCGGAGCCCGTTCCTCCTGCGCTTCCAGCAGCACCTTTCGTCGCAATGGCGGTCGGGAATACGAAGGACGGGGAGTCGTTGCCGGCGAAACCTGATTAAGACGTCAGAGATAGGGGTCGGGATACGTGTGATAAATCTGTTCAATTGGCATACCGAGCTTCGAGAATCCCGTGCCGCTGTTGATGACCTGTTAGCTGGCGATGGTCTCACTGACGTCTGCCTCGGGGGATGCGGGGCAGGGTGACATTGGTGGCTTACTTGTCCATGACAACGGCAGGCGTTTGGTTCGCCATCGTGAATTTGTTTTCGGATGCGCTCGGGGAGACTCTAGCTCAGTTGCGGCATCAATGAAGAGGTCAATAGGCCGTCGAGGTGTTGGATGTGTCGTGGGAGTTGATTACGACGTACGTCCAAGGTAGCCGGAAGTGTGTGCCTTGTCACCGATGGAAGCTCCCAACCTGCGGCTGTGCATCAGAGTGGGTGGATTCTCCAGCCATGGGAGAGGTCGGTGCCCCACCACCAAGCCCCACCAAGACATTGAGGAAGGAAAGGCCGTGTGTCTTTGCATGCACTGTTACTCAACACTGTGATCAACTTACCTTAGCTAAGCAGATTATGGTATCCTTGGAGATTCAACTACACTTGATGCGCATGCCGTGAGGTCCATCGGGGATTGTAGAGTTGTTCTGCTTCTGGCGTAAATTGGAATCCGGGGTCTCTCTATTCCTTGGTAAATAGGGGAAAATTTTACAATAGAGAAGTAAAAGGTTTCGAAGTCAAACGCGGTGGGATAATCTGAAAGACATCCGCACTTTCAGGCCCATTAGGAATCAGTTTTCTCCTTTTTATCTGGACTGGAAATTTCACTATTATCCAGGCATCTGCTCTGGTACCTCATTTGACGGTTCTAACACCCTCAAACGAAGGAGCTCACAATTTCTTACTCCTTCTGGCCTTGTTGGTTGCCTAGGCGAGTGCATGACTTGGGGAAGGAGCCTGAACACATTGGGCCCTGCTGAGTGCTCTACAACCGCCTTACACCATCGACCCTTCCTTCTTCAACAGTCGGCACTTCGGCTTTGATGGACTGACGCGGAAACTCCTCTAGACCTGAAAGTCTTGCAGCTTCTCCTTGGCGGTTCTCCCAAGCCACACTCCTTATACCTTGTTTCTTCTCTTTACCTAAGACCACCTTTCCGCTCCATCTCTTAGATGGTAGTCGAACAGCCCCGAGAATCAGCCTTCAACAATCGTTGCATCCTAGCACTATATCATTTGGGGTGTCTTGGCTAGGTGCTGCAGCCACCAAGTCTCAATAGCACGACTTCGGGCCTGTTTCTCCATAACGCCGTCGACTAACCAACCCGGCACCTCAAGTTTTATTCCCAAATCATCGACTATCATTGCACGCCAGGCTACACCGGAGTATCACATTCTTTAAAATCAAAGCCACGCTGTGCTACAGCCAATGCGGACCACGAGCTCGTAGCCAAAACCACCATCTATGCTCTCCACAGATACCAACCGCCAAGTGTCTTCCGCTCCAGAGACCGTCAGCGAACTCTCACGGGCTCGGGATACCAAGCTCGGGCGGGCTGAACGTGGAATGGAACCGCTCACTCCTGAGATCAACCACAACCCAGCCACCACAGCTGCGGGAAGTGGAAAACCCCCTTCGAAGAACACCAAGGTCCAAGGTTACGGAAACATCCGCCCAAAAAAGGTTGGAGGCGCTGATGGCACAGTTGACCGAGTCTTCAAGAGAAAGCACAAAGGAAAGTTTACGGGTGCTATTTTCATCCACGCCGGCGCCGGCTTTCACAGTCATCAAAACGAGCGAGTCCATTTGGAGGCTTGTAGCGAGTACGTTGCACCCAAAGCTTCACTGTATCATTGCTGACAACACCAGTGCTGCTTCCATGGGAATGAAATTCCTCAAATCAGGTGCCACTGCTACGGAAGCTGTCGAAGCTGCTCTGCGTGTCCTCGAAGACAAAGAGATCACCAATGCCGGTTACGGCTCTAATCTGTCAATGGACGGGACCGTGGAATGCGATGCAACTATTGTTGACCATCTAGGAAGAAGCGGTGCCTGCGGAGCAGTTCCCAGTCAGTCAATGCTTGATTCCTAGAACCGAAGACCATGGCTAATGTTGATCCTTCAGACATCAGAAATCCAATCTGTCTCGCAAAGCTGATTCTGGATAAAAGCAGCCAGCCGTTGTCGTTGCGCCGAGTACCACCGAACATTTTGGTGGGGGAGGGTGCCAAAAACTTCTCCGTGGAAAACGGGATGCAAATCGTGCCGAATGACTACCTGATTTCCAAGAATGCGCGGGATCGATTTCTGCGATGGCAGGAGGATCTTAAGCGAGCGGAGGACAAGGTCAAGCAATCCGGTGCCCGCAAAACACTCGAGGAACCAGCTGAGCACTGTCAGCAGTACGACAACATGCCGACAACAGTTCCCTCCCGCATCTACCAAAGTCAGCAGAGAGACCATGCCAATGCTATTCTCAATGGAACATGGAATGAGGGCCAGCCAGATTCACCCCATCGAGGCTCACCAGTACCCGAGCAGATGCAGGGCTTTCCTCGGGTTACACCTCCAAGGGCAACAATTGAGAGGTCCCCATTGAGTCATGTGGGAGCTTCCATACCCTCCGTCAATAGATCTCGGCCCCATATACTGCAAGAGAGGGACCCTCTGGCGTCGTCTTTCAGCCACTTGGCGGAGGAGGGAAATCGTGATGGGACCATGTCATCTCAGTGGACAGACGGGGCTAGACATGCAAGCACAATTGCACAGTTGCAGGGTTGCAGTCCTCGTGGGCTTAAGCGGCCGTTTTCTGCGACTGAACTGGAGCATGAGGATGTCATCACCGACACCGTTGGAGCCATAGCTATCGACGAAAGAGGCAACATTGCGGCAGGCTCATCCTCTGGAGGCATCGGCATGAAACATCGTGGACGTATAGGCCCCGCTGCTCTGGTAGGCATCGGTACTGCAGTGGTTCCCTGCGACCCCGAAGACCCAGACAAGGTCAGTGTTGCCGCAGTGACCAGCGGTACTGGAGAGCACATGGCCACCACCATGGCATCTCAACGGTGCGCTGAACGGATCTATGGCAGCACCCGTCGTGGACCGAACGGCAGAGACATCGAAGAGTGGGACGAAGACGCCATTATGGAATCTTTCATCACCAATGACTTCATGGGCCACCCCGGCGTCAAAAACTGCAACTCGGCCGGGGCAATTGGCGTGATGACGGTCAAGAAGACGCGGACAGGGTACTATTTATACTTTGCCCACAACACTGACTCCTTCGCACTCGCCTCGATGGGCGGTTCCGACAAGGAGCCCGTGTGTGTCATGTCTCGTCTTGGAGAATCGGCTCAAGTCACGCGGGGTGCTCGAAGAATACGAGTCGATCATGGGATATGAGCACAGAGGCAATGGCGTGCTTGGCCGTGGGTTGGATGGGCACAAACAAAGATGGTTGAGTTGAGACGGGACTCTTTTGTGTTCAACTGGCGCAGAGTTAAACAGCAATACGGGTGGCTAGACCTGAGAGAGCCAGGAGCGGCTTTAGTATTCTTACTTGGTAGTGATACCCCTTCTTAGTGCAGCATGCTTTCCTCCTGGAGCATCATCTGGAGGGTAATTCAGGTAGAAAACAAGAAATATGTCTCAGACATATGATTTCCCAAGAAATAAGATGTTCATGAACCATTGTTTAGAATTTCAATTCCATCCTCTCTTTGGAGGGAACTCTATCGTGCCGTGATATCTGTCCTAAAGGCCCGATTCATCCAATACGAGCCTTTATCTCCTCAATTCCGTGCGACTCTGAGCGATCTTGGGGAATGAAGCTACGTAGACCTATGCGATGCCCCACTCCCCCCGGCGATGCAAGTCGCTATTAGAAGGGTCAAGGAACCCTATGCCACTCGCTACATGAAACCATATTGGATAGTCCGGCAAGCATCCAAGTTGAGCAGGTTATGAGCCGCAGGCTGGCGACATTTTTGTGTCGTGCTGGTTGTCTATAAACCACGTATGCCGCACTGCTGGTGACGTTCCTGGGTAAAGGCTAGCTCACAGTTACCACCACTCGGATGATGTCCTTGCTTTGTGACATGTGCCTTATCCTGGACGAGGGGTGCCCGCTGCGCTGCCCGTTTCCTCCCTGATATGGCCGTTGGCCAGCACCGTCTTCTTCTTCTTCTTTTTCCTTCGCGGTATGACGGCAGGCTTGGCGCCGTAGCTGCCGAGAGAGAGCTTGGTGCCACAGGTGAGGCACTCTGAGTTCTCGGGCACGTCACAGAAAATGCTGAGGCAGATGCTGCAGACGAAGCCTGTGTCGACGACGCGGCCGTGACAGAAGCAGGCGGCGCGGAAGTCGACGGTGTGATGGGTGGGCGGGATGAGGGAGGATCGGGCCTCTGCGTCGGCCGAGTAGGCGAACATGAGGTAGCTGAGGAGGCCGCGGGAGCTGGCGGCCTGCATGAAGGTGCCGTCGGTGATGTAGCTCGCCTGCTGGAGGAACGTTGCGTCGCCGGAGAGGGCGAGGGTGTCGATGGGGATCTGGGAGTGGGCGGCGGCGAAGACGGCGTTCATGGTGGAGATGTACTGTACGGGCTCCGAGTCGGAGACGGAGAGGATGAAGATTCGGGCACGGAGGCGGATGAGGGCAGAGGAGGCCGGGCGGGCGGCGTCGGGGGCCTTGTTGGTCTCGTTGAGGGAGAGGGAGGTCTTGTTGATGTGGGTGAGGGCGAGGGTGAGAGCGCCCGAGAGCTGGGTCGTCGTGCAGGCCAGGTCGGCCTCGGTGGTTGCGTCGACGAGCTGACGCATCCCGGCCATGACGGCGGCCTCGATCTGAGCGAACTGGGGGAACTTGTTGGCCGAGGACTGGTTTGGCGTAGGCGCAAAGGAGTCGACGCCCGTCATTGCGACATCTTCAGAGTTTGCGGCGCCGTTTGTCGCGGCGCCGGGCTTTGAGGGGTATAGCCATACGGCGCGGTTGCTGTGGGAGGCGATGATGGCGATCTGATTCGCATTGCTGAAGGCGAGGTGGGCGTTGACGAAGACGAGGATGTTGGCGATGGCCTTTGAGAGTGGGAGGATATCGTTGAGGGCGGCCCAGGCTCGAGGGTTCGTGTCGATGACGATGGACAGGAGGGAAGGAGTGGCCTCGTGCGAGGAGACCTCGTAGTGGTCCGAGGCGTCGACGGCATTCATGGCGGAGAAGGAAGAGGATACGGTAGTCGACGATGGCCTCGAAGGGCGGCGGGCGCCTGGTCGCGAGAGAGTGTCACGGGCGGAGCATCTGCGGTTTGGCTGTAGGAGGTGTTGAAAGTCTGTGGGTTGTATTGACTATCCAGGGACCTCGTTCGATTCGGACCCCGTCCGATCCTACGTCCTTGAAGCCAAGCGGGTAGAATTGATCTCTTGGCGCAGTATCATTCACGAAAACACAGGGCGAACTGCTTTTTTGTTTCCTTCTGTCTTGCAGGTAGGGATTTGCGTGAGGTGTGGTGATGCAACGAAGCTAGCTTTCATCCAGAAATATCCGTAACCCATGTGCCCCGGGCTTCAAATTGGCCTGTGCTCCGACACACTGGAGGGCAGGGAAACCTGCCAAAGTTGATTGGACAGCACAGGACCGGGGACGACGGGGAAGAGGCTCCGAAGGGGGACGGCAACCAGCAGCAACTTCAGGCGCGCTCCTGACGTGGGGGGCGCGTTGAGTGACAGAGACGATCGTCGCGCACCCGGTCGAGGGAGCTGCCACCTTCTTTCATTTTGATGAGGTAAGCTTGAAGACAGCAGGCAATGGAAGAGGGTGGGAGCACCTGGCCGTGCTTGCCAGTCTGCGAAGTACATTCAAGCAATCCCGCCCCGCTCCTCCCCTGTAACGGGGTCTCATTGTTCCCTCTAGATCTACCTTATTGGGATGTACCTGTCTCGAGCATGACGTAGGTAGTTACTATCTGTGCCGTACCTATTCATGAAGCCAAGAGACGTGGGGAGACCCAGTCTGTCGACCTTATGCGCAGCGGACGGTGTAAGTGTTGGGTTTTCCAATGGTTGAGACTTGAGAGGATGAGTCTTTCTGGAAATCAGTCGTCAGTCTTCGAGACCGGGCGGGCAGGGTGCGCCGTGTGAGGGGTGTGGTCTGCTACAAATGGTAGCCAAGGAGGGGCACCCGTGGCACCTAAAAAAAGACGGGAGCACCGTAGATTGCAACAGTCAGCCCGTCCGTTGTAGCAGGAGCTGACGGTTGAACAGAAACAGCCCAGCGGTGGTTCCATTCCATTGTCAGTCCTTACTCCTTGGTACTTGGACTTACCGGGACGGGCTGGGCTTCTGGGTGGCACGGCGATACTGAATAAGGCGTCCAAGGTAAGCCCGAGAGAGGTCCCGTATGAAATCGCGACGACTAGAGTACGTACCTTGCCTTATTACCCCTCGTGGGTACGGATAGGTAGGTAGGTACCAGTGGTAGCAATTGCGTGCCTCACCTCATACTTTTTTCTGCTGGACTGCCACTGCCCATCAACGCGCGCTCGCCCACTGACCAGTGACAAGTCTCACTTGTGAAACCTCTTTGGGGTTGTCTGGTGCCATCCATTTCTTATCTCAGCAACCAACCCTACCTTACCTGAACAGATCCTCCTCCACGGCCACCTCACGCCTCTGTCATCGCCGGACCTTGCCTTGTGACCAACGCATCGCACAGTCCGCTGTCGCCGCCGCCGCCCTAACCACCGTAGCAAGGTACCTACTTATATCAACCGTTCCGCCCCGTTTTGTTCTAGGCTTTTTCTGTCCGTCCCAGGTCTGTCCGTTCCTCACTCACTCAACAACACACCGTGACGTGGTACCAAAGTATACATTATCTCAGCTTCGCTCAACTGCTTTCTAGCCTGAGCGAACAACATCGACAATGGCCGCCGTCACCCAAGCTTCCGCTCCCACCACGGCGCCTCCGAGAGAGGATGAGACCCTCCTCGTTCTTGCGCGATTAATGGAGGGCGGCCAGGAGGACGATGAAACCATTCGCGACCTCGACCAGCTCACCAAGCTGTTGAACGAGGACCTGCAGCTCATCCAGGCCAAGACCGGCGCCCCCACGATATGCAAACTCATCGATGGTGATTGCGTCGACACCATCTTGACATATCTTGACATGAGACAACCCGAGATTGTTCGCGCACACGCCGTTATCGCTACATCCGCCTATCTCAAGGCCGCCGGCGACGATGGTGCCAAGAAGCTCTCCAACTTCTTCTTTGACAAGATCAAGAGGGGCACCTATGACGACTATATTGTCGCCTTTTGTGTTGCTGCTTCCACGTTTCCGGTCGTTCCTGACCTTACATCGGAGCTTTTCCTCAGCGAGGGCTTCTTGAGCTCCCTCGGCCCGTTGATGAGGCGGAAGTGGAAGAGCCGCAAGGTCGAGACTGCCTGCTTGGAGATGCTTAACGCTGCATGCATGAACTCGCAGTGCCGTGATGCAGTGAACAAGTACTGCACTGAGTGGCTGGAGGAGGTTGTCGATCAGGACCCCGAGGAGATTGCCAAGGAGATGTCACAGGACCCGGAGTACTCTATCAAGGAGGGCTCCGTCGCCATGCGCAAGCATTCGGAGCAGGTTCAAAACTTGGCAGCGGTCATCCTGGCGAAATTGAGGGTATGGTATTCATCAACAAACGGACATGAAGCCGTCCAATCACAGATCTGACTGACTTCAGAACGAAGGCAGTGCCCACGGCGCCGGCGCTGAATGAGGACGGGCAAGGGAAGATATCAACTGCAATCACAACCATCGAGGAGCTTTCAACGAGGTTCACCTCCATGCTCCTCAGCGAAGACGACCATGGACACCAACATTCTATCGAAGGGCTGGCCTACGCATCGATCCGGCCAGCCATCAAGGAAAAGCTGGCGGGGAATGCGGATTTCCTGAAGAAACTTGTCAAGACGCTGGCCGACGCCCCGGCGAAGTCGCCCGTGACGTATGGAGCGCTTAGTATTCTGGTGAATCTCACCAGGTACCAGCCAAACCTGTCGGAGGAGGAAAAGAAGATGAACCAGCTCAAGGCATACGCCGCCGCTGCTGGGAAGTCTGCCGGGCCCGATCCACTCAACGACAATGACCATGTTGCAGAACGATGCCGGCGTGTTTTCGAGGCCGGGGTCACTCCGGTTCTAGTAACCCACAGCAAGGGTGGTTCGGCCGCGTCACTATCACTCACTGTCGCTATCATTTACTCTCTTTCAGTTACGACATCTTTGCGTGGCAAGCTTGCTCAGCAAGGCGCCGTCAAGCTTCTCTTGGCTGCATGGGCTTTGCTCCCGGAGTCCGAAGCCGTGGGTCGCCGCACCGCTGCGCAAGCTCTAGCACGCATTCTCATCAGCACGAATCCGGCTCTTGTTTTCGGCGGCAGTCGTTCCAACCCGCAAAGCTCCGCGATCCGCCCCCTCATTTCTATCATTCCCACAGACCCAGTTGCTGAGCATCGCGACCTTCTTCCGACGTTTGAGGCGCTGATGGCGCTCACCAACCTCGCGTCGACCGATGACCTCGACACCAGACGAGCCATTATCAGGGTAGCGTGGCCGCAAATCGAAGATCAATTGCTTTCCTCGAATCCCCGCGTGTCAAAGGCCGCTGTCGAGCTCATCTGCAACCTCGTACAGGCCGTGGAAGGTCTGGCACTGTACGCTGACGGCAGTCCCGCAGCAAAGGGCCGTTTACACATTCTACTCGCCTTGGCAGACGCCGAGGACGAGGGCACGCGCAGCGCAGCAGGTGGTGCTCTAGCAGCTCTCACGGGCCACGAAAACGTCGTTCAAGCCATTGTGGAACGTGAGCGAGGCGTCAATGTCATTCTCGACATGTGCGCCGATGACAATGAGGACTTGCGGCACCGCGCCGGCTTCATCATTTACAACATGGTGGCTGCTGAGGGTGCCCCGGGGGCCAATGCACGGAAGAAGATTATTGAAGAAGGCGGTCTCGAGGGGCTCAAGGAGGCCGCTAAGAAGAGTCGGCGGGCGGAGGTGGTTGAGGTCTTGGTGCAGGCCTTGAAGATTCTGCTAGAGGACAATCGGACATTGGAGGGCTGAAAGACCTGGTCTCCTTTTTTTCTTGTATAGACAGAACCTCATACAAGAGTAGACAGAATAAGAGGATTACGAAATAAAACGGTTAAAGACTCGGAAAACATGCTTGAGAGAATGGTCCCATGGCACGTCTATACTCTGGTGCC